>OX595841.1:6255422-6402922 GCA_951392215.1 Epirrita christyi | reverse complement strand
TCAGTCATCGTAATCGTCATCGTCATCGTCATCGTCATCGTCAACGTCATCGTCAACGTCATCGTCATCGTCATCGTCATCGTCGTCGTCGTCGTAGTCATAGTCATAGTTATAGTCATAGTCATAGTCATAGTCATAGTCATAGTCATAGTCATAGTCATAGTCATACTCATATTAATAGTCATAGTCATTGTCATACTCATAGTGGTGTGTATGTCAGTAATGAAACAACCGTTTGGCTCCGTAGCTAGTTTATTACTGACGGGGGTACAACATTAGATGTCAGATATAGTCCATCCCTCCAACATTAATTTGGAAACCTGTAACAATGGACAAGGCTGATATAGGTAGGTACCTAAACTACATAAAACTTATGATGCTACTTACTAGAAATATTTCTTATAACTAACAGGTTTTCTGAGCCTCTTAGAACTCTCGACCGGTCTGGAGTTCTCGCTACTTGGATTACTATCCATATTTGGCTTAGCCTCTTCTTCCATCACCTCGCATGCCTCCGTCCACTCCTCAACGTCCGCATTCCTCTGTTCCACTATGATTACGTTATCAGTTTTATTTTCTAAACTATTCCCATCACTATCGGTCGCAACCCGCCTCTCTCTCTCCTCCACCGCGGTAGCCGATGAAGACGGCGAAGGATAAACCTGAGGCGGCGTCGCTGGGGACTGCCCGATTGGCTGCACTGCGGGGAACGGTTGGTGTGGCGGGGACGGCGGCAGTGGCGGTGACTCACTCGGCGTCGGCGGCAATGATGAGCTGCCGGAATAGGACATCCAGACCGGACCATTATCATTCTCACTATCAGTTACATCAGTGTTTACCATTGTATTGGTAAACTTTCTCATCTGATCTACGTGTCTGTTACAATTAGTATGATAATCCTTCAAATGAATTTCTAACATTCTAGTGCCTTTAATTTTGTTTACAATTCCTACACTCCAAATACTTTTTTTTGCAATAAACCACTTAGCCCATACAGTTTCACCTACTTGAAAACATCTGTTACGTTTTAATTTTAATGGCGCTGGTTTATTGTGATTATCGACAGTTTTATTTTGTGGTAAAACCAAATCCAACCTACACCTCAAATTCCGACCTAACATTAGCATAGCCGGCGTGGAACCAGTGGCACAGTGAACTGTATTCCTAAAATTAAACAGAAAACCCTGTAACTTCTCAAGTATATCTTTCTGACAATTACCTTCTGCAAACAGACATTTTATCATTTTTTTACAAGTTTTTACCGAGTTTTCTGCTTGCCCGTTGCTGGCCGCGTGATAAATCGGCGATGTGAGATGCTCAATAGCATTGACTCGACAAAATGTATGAAATTCCGCAGAGCTAATTTTTACATCATTATCAGATACAATAACATTCGGCACGCCGAACCTAGAAAACATTTCTTTCAGTTTGTGAATAAGTGCATGTGTAGAAGTGCCACGGTCCATGTGAATACATTCCAGCCATTTGGAAAACGCATCCACTACAATCAGGTACACCGCCTGTCCTATAGACATGTAGTCTACGTGGATGCGGTGCCACGGGGTGGGGGGACAAGGCCAGGGCGCAGGGGGAGCGCTCGGTGGCGCGCTGCGCACGGCGGCGCACGCGGCGCACGCACCCACCCACCGCTCGATGTCCGCGTCTATACCCGGCCACCACATTCTACTGCGAGCTGCGCTTTTTGTTTTTACGATGCCAAAATGAGCCGAATGCAATTCTTTTAACATTCTGTCTCTGTAGACAGTCGGAATCACAATCCTATGGCCGCGAAATAAACAACCATCTATCACTTCTAAATCGGTTTTGCATTGGTAATATGGCGCTATCGATTTACAACTTATTTTCCTAGGCCAACCATTATTCATGTATTTGATTACCGTCTTCAACACATTGTCGGTTGCGATCGCACGTTTGATATCCCGGAATAAAACCGGTTCTAAGCTTGCCTCTAAGAAAAGAAAATACCTAGAACTTGCTTCCCCCTGCTCATCATAATCACTGACTGCGACCGATAATGGTGATCGAGAAAAATAATCCGCCACCTCATTATTTTTGCCATCTATGTACTTTGCCGTATAGTTGTATGCCGATAAAATGATTGCATATCTCTGAAGCCGTAAGGCGGCCGTCACAGATATGCCATTACCCTTACCAAAAATCGACAGCAAAGGCCGGTGGTCCGTTTTCAAGATAAAAGGTTCTTGACGACCATACAAGTATTGGTGGAAATGTTTGACCCCGAAAATAATAGCCGTCGCTTCTTTTTGAATTTGGCTATAGTTTTTCTCACTTGCCGATAAAGAACGTGAGGCGAACGCTATCGGACGCTCGCGTCCGTCGTCATCTCGGTGCGCCAGAACGGCGCCGAGACCGAATGGACCCGCGTCTACCGTCAACACCAGTGGCGCGTCCGGGTCGAAATGCGCCAGCACTCGATCGCTGGCCAGCACGCGCTTCACGCTGTCGAACGCCGCCTGATGGCGCTCGCGCCACTGCCACTCAGCGCCCGCGCGTAGTAGTTCGTGTAGTGGATTCAGTAATGCTGATGCACTAGGAATAAAATTCCTGTAATAATTCACTACCCCTAGGAACCTTTTAACTCCTAATACGTCACTGGGCGCAGGTGCGCCGAGGATTGCCTCAACCTTAGTCGGACATGTCTTTAATCCACTCTTATCAATTACGTAAACTAAATAGGTCACGCTCTCTTCAAAAAAAACACACTTGTCTTTTTGTAGGCGTAAGCCTGCATCTTGCAGTCTACATAAAACTTCCCGCAACCTTGACAAATGTATTTCTTTTGTAGGCCCCGTTACGCAAATATCATCAAGCCACACACTGACTCCATCTAATCCTGCTAACAAAGTTTCCATCGCCTTTTGAAAAATGGCCGGTGCACATGCTAAGCCATACACGAGACGTGTATATGAAAATAAACCTTTGTGCTTATTAATGGTGGTCAGCTTTTGAGATGATTTCGCTAATTTAAATTGATTGTAGGCATTACTCAAGTCTATTTTTGAATATTTTTCTCCTCCCCCTATCTTGGAAAATACCTCCTCTATTCGTGGCAAGGGGTACTTATCAATTTCTAAATCTTTATTCAAAGTACATGAAAAGTCACCCGCAATTTTTAACTTTCCATTTTCTTTTAAAACTGGAACTATTGGCGTGGCGTATTCAGAATAACTAACCGGTTTTAGAATACCTAAACTAACTAGCCTATCCAGTTCTTCACTGACTTTGTCCTTTAGAGCAAAAGGTACCGTACGCGGCTTAAAAAACTTCGGTGTTGCATTTTCTTTCAATTGTAACTCGACTTCGAACTTAGAAAAACATCCTAACTCATCCTTCCAAACGTCTGGATAATGTTTCAATAGACGTTGCACTTCTACACTGCTTTTATTCGTACAAGTTATATTGTTATTTGTTGCTGCAAAATAGATTTTAAACTTTGACATGAAATCACGGCCCAGCAGGGGTGGTCCACCGTTTTGTAAAACATATATTTTAATATTTTCACATAAGTTAGAATATGTAACTTTTGCTACAAAATATCCTAGGGGCGTGATTTTATGACCATTGTAAAGACACATTTTTAAATCACTTTTAAGCAACTTTTGATCAGAAAAACTATGTAAAAACAACTTTTCCGAAATAACGGTGCTTCCTGACCCAGTATCTAACTCCATGCATGTATCAACATTATTCACCCTAACAATAATTTTAATAGGATTACAGTCAACATACCTCAAGTTATAAAGTTCACACTCACTGCAACCACCTTCTTGAGACGTATCCGTCTCCTCCGTGCCGATGTTATGTAAATTAGACTTTCTAGCCGTACACAACTTTTTAAGATGACCTTTCTGTCCACAAACTAAACACTTGTAGTTCTTATACCTACACCTAGCTGCATTGTGGTTTTTTAACCCACACACTGTACAACGCGATTGCTCGCAGCCGCCATCATCCGTTTTGCGAGCCGCAGCGCTGGCCTCGCCTGAACCTGTAGCCTGGTGGCTAGCGGCGCTACGTGCGGCACCGCCCGCGCCAGCACGCACGTAGAACACCGGCTCCTCCTTCACGACGACGGCGCCCGCGCTGACGGTGCCCAAACCACCAGCGCGTGCCTGTCGCGCACACGACGCCTTCTGTGCCACCTCCAGCTCCTCAGCGAGCGTCAGGGTCTTGGAGTCGCATTCGAAAAGCTTATCACGCTCATGTCCCGTTCTGAAGCCTAGCACGAAACGACCGCGCAGAAGCGTGTCCAGCTCCGTGCCAAAATTGCAATACACGGCTAGCCCTCGCAGCCGTGCCGCCCATTCCTCGATGGTTTCACCGTCGGACCTTATCGCTTCGTAGAACTTCACCCTATCGGCGAATGTCGACCTTTTTGGCGTGAAATGTTTTTGAGTACTGTAACTAGCTCAGTGTACGTTCTCTCTTCGAGATTGTTCGGATGCACGAGGTTCCGAATCAGACGGTAGGATTCATCCGACAGATGCGTTAACAACACTGCACTTTGATTAGTTATTGAAATGGCGTTTAACTTTATAAACTGTGTTAGTTTGCCGTAGAAAACTTCCCACTCGTGGATTTTATAATCGAAAACGGTTAAATTCCCGAGAAAATTCGCCATTTTCTAAAATACGCGGGTAGATCGCGGCCTCGTCGTCAGATGGTGTGTATGTCAGTAATGAAACAACCGTTTGGCTCCGTAGCTAGTTTATTACTGACGGGGGTACAACATTAGATGTCAGATATAGTCCATCAGTCATAGTCATAGACATTGTCATAGTCATCGTCATCAGACATCATTCATTAGTCATTAGTCATCGTCATCTTCACCGTCATCGTCACCGTCATCGTCATCGTCATCGTCATCGTCATCGTCATCGTCATCGTCATCGTCATAGTCATATTCATAGTCATAGTCATAGTCATAGTCATAGTCATACTCATAGTCATAGTCATAGTCATAGTCATAGTCATAGTCATCGTAATAGTCATAGTCATAGTCATAGTCATAGTCATTGTCATCGTCATCGTCATCAGACATCATTCATCAGTCATTAGTCATCAGTCATCAGTCATCAGTCATCAGTCATCAGTCATCAGTCATCAGTCATCAGTCATCAGTCATCAGTCTATTGGAAATATGAGTTGTAGATGAAATAAAAACGATTGTTTTAAGGATTTCAAGATGTTAAATAATTTATTATCCTTTTATAAATACTGGAAAATATTATATTTTTACTGACACCATGGACACGTCAAAACCAGAGAGATGATATCAATGAAGGTGTTCTTTCACATATTTGATATAATAACTTTTTGTACAGAACAAAGGTTAATTTTTGAAAACCAAATAAGAAAATCCAACACGCCCCCTCAAAAATTAATCTCAAAAAAAATGTTAAAACATTTACAAAATTAATAAAAATTTACCACTTTTTCAGAAACATAAAACTTTCCAGTATTTGCTGGGCGAATACAATATGGTCCAACATTTGTTGCTAGGATTAGGAAAACCCAGAAAACCTAATCAGACCATTTCATTTACTTCATGAAATTTTAATTAAATTATTAAAATCAAAAATAAAACACAACACAACAACGATAACCACGACCACCACAACGTTAACGATTGTGTTTTGTTAATCGTAAAACAAAACACAATCTTATTCTAAACCCATTTTCCTGCTCATTTCTTGGAAAGTAAATGCAGGTAATGGTTTTGTTAGAACATCTGCCATCAGTTGACCTGTGGGAATATAATTTAATTTTAATAAATTTTTCTCAATCTGTTCTCTAGAAAACTGATATTTAATATCAATTATGCTTTGTCCAATTGTGGTTGGTTGGATTATTTGAAATACTTATAAAACCGTTGTTGTCTTTATAAATACTAATAGGTTTATCAATGTTTATATATATATATATATATACTAACTGCTAGTGATTTAAGCCATAACGCTTCTCTAACAGCTTCATACAATGCCATATCATATTCAGCCTCAGTAGAAGAGGTTTCAACTGACATTTGTTTATTAGTACTTCAGGTTATTAAACATTGATCAATCATTTTAAATAAACACCCTGTTGTACTTTTTGTGCCTTTTTTATCATGTCCTCGTACCCACATAAGATATAAAATATTGTTGTACTCACACCTTTTATAACATAATTTCAAATTATTTGTGCCTTTTAAGTGCTTAAGAGCTCTTTTAAGACATTGCCACAGTTCTTTGTTATTTTTATTGGTATATATCTGCTAAGTATATTAACATAGGTGCTTAGATCAGAAAGAGTACGTACATCGTATGATATACATTAATCATCCTATAACGTTTCGACATGAAGCATAATATTTATCTTCTGAGTTTAATACCTCATAATTTAATTTAGTCTCCAAGAGTGTACTGACAGATTTGCAATCATGCATTTTTCAAAACTGTTTTATTAAATGCACTTTGAACTAACGTTATTGAATAATTTTTATCTAACGTTATTTTATCATTGTGTTTATTATTTTTTATTCTAAGAAATAATTTAATTTCATTCAGATCTGTCATTTCAAATTTGCTCATTATTATCTTTGGAAATTATTCGTAGTATCAATTTCAGCGCATGCTTTAACCAAATCAGCAACATATAATACCAAGTACATATTTTTACGCACATCCCCATTGTAAAACTATTACATACATAGGACATATTTGTTACACCTATCGACTGATGAATTTTGAAACCACCTTTTCTTTAAAGATTTCTCTAAAACTTCAAACCATCATCTAACTGCCTGTTTAAGCCCTTAAATTGCTTTATTTAATTTACAGGCATAATTATTCTCATTTAACCCTCAGGGACTGTCATATATTATATTTCTTCTTAATTAGTCATTTAGAAAGAAATATCCATGTGTTGAACTAGTAAATTAAATTGATTAGCAAAACTAACTTTAAACTTTCGTTGCAATCAATTAGGTATTCTTGACTAAAGCCCGTAGCAACTAGTCGTGCCTTTTATCTAAAAGGTTTTCCAAATTCATCATTCTTGATAGTAAATATCCACTTACAATATAATAATAATAATAATAAAGACATTTATTTTCTCTCAACAAAAGGTAATAACAGAATAAATAGTGCTTATCTAAGAGTGTCGAAGTATGATTCACCTGTTTTGCAAGAGACTGGTGCCTGAAGTAGGTTTAGAAAAAACCTGTAATACAGGTCACCAGGGCCCCGCTCCGCGGGATGAACATGACGACAGTAACAAAAGGTTAATAAAAATCATAATACTTAATTAAATTAAACTGACATCATCATTAATGTTTTAATTACACAAGTTAGATTTAAGAGTGAATAGTGTAGAAGGGTATGAGAATACCATACCATATAAAAAAAAAATTACAAATGGTAAGTATGAGAAGCAAGAAAGAAGTGTGACAAAGGAAGAGGGAGCGAGAATGAGTGAATGAACGAGGGATTGTGTGTGGTTGCGTGTGTGTGTATATAGTTGTGTGTGTGTGTGTGTGTATAGTTTGAGTGTGTGTATGTGTGAGTGTGGGTGTGCATGCGCATAATACTCTTAGCATAATACTCTTATCAAAAATTAAGTAAATCCAAGTAACATAAGGATACAAAGGTAAAGGGAATAGTACTATTTTATGGGGATCATAATTTTCTCTGTTTCTTCATAATTTAATGTTTTAAGATACTCACATACTAATTGTTTGCATTTGTGTTTAGGAACAGGATAAAATGAAATAACCTTATTAAGTTTGTTGTAAAGATAGGATCCAAGGAAGCAGAAGAAGTTGTGTGAAAGCCTGGTATGATAAATAACAGAACTGCAGACATTGCCTTTCCTACGCTTATCCCCTAACTTTGCAGGGTCATACTCTAGCTGGGAGTGCTTTTTAATGATAATTTGAAGTAGGAAGGTTTGCCTGACTGAAAGAACATCCCATTGTTTGTACAAATCCACCGTGGGAAAGCGATATGGAAGGCCGGCACTCACCTTCAAAATGACTCTCTGTGCTCTTTCCAATGAGATTAGATGAGTCTTAGCTGCTCCACCCCAAGAGGTGATGCAATAATCAATTATTGCTTGACAAAGGGCAAAGTATACCATTCTGATAGTTCTGCTATCAGCGACGTGCTTCAGTGTTTTAAATATAAAGATAAGTTTACGTAGACGAGTGACAAGGATATCAATGTGCGGTTTGAAGGAGAGGGACTGGTCAATAGTAATACCTAAATATTTCAAGGACTCCGTCCTGGTAAGGATAGAGCAAGAACAACCGGTGGAACCCGTAACACAGGTATGTGCCGTAATTGAAAAACTGGACGCAGGAAGCAAGTTCGATCTATGGACAAACGTAATGTATTTAGTTTTGGAGATGTTCAGAGTTAGCATGTTACTCTGGAGCCAAGCACATACTTCAAGCAGTCCTTGCTGAGCATAACTGAAGACACCACCCCAGCCAACTCCACTGAAATAGAGCACCGTATCGTCAGCAAAAGTCAGGATTCTACAATTACGAATACTCAAATCACAGAGGCCATTTATGTAAACAAGAAACAATGTGGGACCAAGAATACTCCCTTGTGGGACCCCATAGCACACTGCTTGTTCAGAACTCAACCATTGATCAATTTTGACTCGCTGTCTCCTGTCACGCAAGTAGTCCCTGAAAAGATTTAGGGGTACGCCTCTAACTCCGATTTGTTCCAGCTTTATCAACAGGAGAGGTATTGAGACTGTGTCAAAAGCTTTGGCCAAGTCAAGGAATATTGCCAGACCTTTCTTCCTATCATCAAGGTTTGTAATTATCGAGTTGACAAGTTCATGGACAGCGTCACTCGTAGAGCAGCCAGCGCGGAAGCCGTATTGAGATGGTGAAAGAAGGCTGTTAGACTCCAAGTAGTTAACCAAGCGCTTGTTCATAACACGTTCCAAGATTTTTGACAGAGACGGCAGGATAGAGATTGGCCTAAAGTTATTAACACAGTCTCTCTCACCCCCTTTGTGTATTGGCTTGATTACCGCTGCTTTGAAAGCTCGAGGAAAAACTCCTGTTTCTAAGGATAGGTTGCAGATATGGGCAATGGATTTAATGAGTAAAGGAGAATATCTTTTGATGATTTTACAAGATATTTGATCCAGTCCCACTGCACAGTTATCCTTAAGATTGCTTATTAACCAGCCAACTTCATGCTCATCAGTAGGTAGGAGAACAAGTGATTTAGAGGGGGAGTTTGATGCTGACCTCTGGATGGATGAACTAAGAGGGAGAGTCCTATTAGAGTAGTTATTAGTTTGCTCAGCGAGTTTCTTCCCGATGTTGGCAAAATAATTATTAACCTCATTCACACTTTCCACTGGATTAACCGACGATACCAGACAGGTTGAGTGATCCACAGCTTTCCTAAACCCACCTATAGATTTTATGACTTCCCACAACTTCTTCTTATTATCTTTAGCATTTTCTAATTCATGTTTCTCGTGATCTCTTTTAGCCTTTTTTAATAGTGCTGTACAGTAGTTTCTGTACCTTCTGTATGTTGTTATGAGAACCTCATTGTCAGGATCTCTTTTTAGTTTTTTATGGAGATTATCCCTATTTTTCATACAGCGTAAAAGCCCCAAGGTTATCCATGGCTTGTTTATTCTTTTACGCTTTGGAGTTTTTATAACTTTCGAGTTAGCTCTTATCGCTGCTGAGAGGTAACTTACAAGGAGGTCTGCGGCCTGATTCACATCATCACATTTGAGAATCTCCTGGAAGTTTAATTTAGCAACAGCAGCATCCAGAGACAGATAGTTAACCCGGATGGAAGGATTTCTTGTATAGTCAAGCTGAGATTTTAGGTTAACAATAAGGGCAACACATTCGTGGTCAGTGATTGATGACTCCACCACGAAACATACTGCCTCTAGTTTGGATTTAACCATCATGTGATCGAGGCAGGAGCGTTCACGTGTTGGAAGATTATGACCCGGTAAAAAACAATGACTTGCGAGACAATTTAAATAATCGTAGGAGCGCTTGTCAGAGGTATTTGACGAAATATCGATGTTCATATCCCCACACAGAAATATGTTTTTAATACTACTAAGTTTAGACAAATACACATCAATTGAGTCAGTAAATTCTGAAGTGTCTTTTTTACTAGGGGGGCGGTAAATTCCTATAATGCACGTATCAGAGTTGAGTTTTAGCATAAGGCTGTTTGCGTCACGGATATCTGGCTCCTCAAAAGAAATTACTAGATGTTTTTTATAATATATGACTACTCCTTCGTTCTGAGTCATATTTCTGGATGTAGCAACGAAATTGTAGCCGTCTAAGTCAGGGATGTTCGAGGTTGAAGGCAGCCAACATTCTGTCAGGACTATAACATGCCAGTCTATTTGGGATCGCAGGATAAGAGTGCTAAAGTTATGTATATTGCAGTTAATGCTCCTTATATTTTGGGATATGATATTTAAAGGGATACTCGAATCGCTGCATGTTACGTAGGATTTTACGTTATCTATACCGCAGGAAATAGTCTTTGCTACAGACAGTGTATCTAGTCCTAAGTTTATACACTCAATATTATTGCTAACCATTATTAATTATAAAGCAAAAAGGTTCCCAGTGAACCCATCGGGTACTAGACCCTAAAAAAAGTGAGTTGGTTAGATCGGAACTTAGGGCAGTTGAACGATTACTTTCGTGCAACAAATACGACTTTTGTAGCATAAGACAGATATATTGATACGAGTTGTGGTGAGTAAACTTTAGTACGGGAGTATTATGATAGATAGATAGATACGAGTTGTGGGGAGTAAACTTTGGTACGGGAGTATTATGCACAGCTGATTTGTGTTTTGATTTAAGTATATGTGTAAGTTGAAAACAAGTGTTTTTAAATTTTAAGTAAAGTGTAACTAGAGAAAACAGTAGAGGTCTAACTAAACTAAAATAACAACCAAAAAAATAACAAGAATGCAAAAACATGTTTTTGGTTTTTAACAAAATAAAACTAAGGTAGGCAAACAATAAAAACCAGAAAAAACATTTCTCAATTAGTCACTTAGTTAACTGCACTATGTCCTCCTCATCTTCAACATGGACAGGCAGCGAGCCCTCATCCTTTTTGACGTAGACCTTCCCGTACGAGGTCCATGCCGCAGCGAGCTTCTTGTTCTTGACGCTTTCTCTGGCGACATAGAAGACACGTCTAGCTTTTGCCGTCAAGTATTCAGAGATGTAGATTGGGCGCGGAGACTCTTTGGTTGGCAGCTGGATTAGTGAAGTGTTAAGTAGGGGTTCCTTATTACCACGTCTTGCCTTATTAAATTTCCTGTACTCTGCTAGTAAGGATTCTTTCCTGTGGGTACATGTGAATTCAACCACTAATGCTTCAGATTTAGAGCGAAAGATGTCTTTAAATTCCGTGTCCAGGAACGGGGCCTCCAGGCCCAAGGAAACGCCAATATTCTGAACAATCTTTGTGAACAACTGCTTGTTTTCAATAGCCTGTTTAGGAATGTTCCTGATTTCGACGGTGGAACTACGAGCTTGCTTTTCCAAAAAATGCAACTTATTTTCTAAATTCACAACTCGCTTCTTGTATTCCAGGTTTTCGGTTTCCAAGCAGGAGACTTTGGTTGATAACGCATCATACTGGCTGGTCATAAAGTCAACAGACTTTTGGATATCTTGATTCTGAGTAATTATAGTAGTCAGAGCACTAGTTAGAGCCTCAAACTTTACATCTTGTTGGGTTCTTATCTCAGCGAACATAGTTTTAATTTCACTGGAATCAGTTGAGGAGTGAGACGTAAATTCACTAAAATTACGTTTGTGACGTTTTATTATGTTGATATCTAATTGATCTGCTGTCGAACTGGAGTTGATAGCAGAGTCTGAGCCATAGTGAGGCATGGGTGGGGTCTTCAACTTAGAAGGCGGGCCCTGCCGCGGGGGTGAGCGTGACACCGACATTACCTTGACCCGGCTGGTTTTTAACACGCAGGCAAAGACGGGGGCGAAACAGCTAGTGTAGGCCTAAAAATTCCAACTGCGCTCACGCACACTTATCTAAAATAGGCGTGACCTTGCACTTGAATAGTAGTAGTGCAGCCTTGGATTGGCCTTCCTTACTAGAAACGATATGTGGCGGAGGCACGGATATTGTACTGACACTTTTACTCCACGAATATCTCGCTCACGCACGTAGTGACTCACTGCAGATTATTGCACTTTGCGACAAATTACGGATAAAAATAGACAGCGCGCGCGTACACACGACCGCACAGCTCGGAGTCGCGAGGGAATCGCGATTTTTCCATATGTTTTTGTTCTCTGGCCTTGGTACTAAGGTCCAAGTTTTATTCACTGAAATAGAATTTAATTCCTCCCAAATTGCGCTTTCCCATTGACTTTTATCATTTCGAGATTGAATGAATCTCTTGAAATGAAATTCGGTATCTAACATAAAATAGACTGAGCACTATATTAGAATACAATCGTCATAATTTTCACTATGCGACATAGGAGCTTCTAATTTCATAATCTATATTTTCTGTATCTTTCAAGGAATAACTAACCGGTATATCAACAGCTTGTTCCGATTCAATTATATCATGGTTCATCTTGCGAATTTTATTATGAGACTCACGTTCATCAGATTTAATAGTATCTGATTTAGAGCTGTTAGAGTTTCGAGACTTTATTGACACTGATTTGGACTTATCGTCATCAGTTTAATCATGAGAATTTTCAGAATTCCCTTCAGACTTTAGTGCAGAAAATTAGTCTCGTCCACAACAACTTCTCTTACCACAACGAATTTTTCACATTCGTGGTTCCAAACTTTACATCCGTTTGGTTCATAGCCCACTAGTAGAATTTTTCGCATTCTGGGTTCCAAACTTTATATCCGTTTGGTACATAACCCACTAGTAAGTACCATTCCATGATTTCTCAAAATACAAAAACTTTGTTTTACCGGTTTTATTTTATTATTTACATAAACCACTGAGCCAAAAACAATTAAATATTTTATTTGAGGTTTTTTTTTATCATGACTATGATATGATATATATATGATATCATGTTTATGAATGTTTTAAAGCTTTAGTTGGTGTCAAGTTTATTAAATAAACAGCAGAAAGTACTGCCTGACCCCAGAAAACTTTTTCTAATTCAGCACTTTATCATTGAACGAGCTTTTTCAGTAATACTTAGTTCTAACCATTCTTTCAGAAACACCATTTAATTGATAAATTATAGGTAATTCCTTTCTCAACACAATAGCTTTTAATTTCAGTAGATAAATACTCTCTACCATTATCACAAGTTAAATTAGCTATTTTTTTTATTTAATCCTCACATTTTGCAACAAAATCTTTGAAAGCAGAAAATACATTGATATATATATAAATAAATACGTCACACAATAATGCGTACATTCATCAACTTAAAGCACAAAATAGTTCTTGTTGTCAATAGTTGAAGAAGTGATCGGGCCACAGACACTGAATGCACAAGGAATAACAGTCGTTTAATAATGACTTTTATCTTTGGCCTGATTGAACGGTATCTCAGCTTTCCATTTATACAAGCTTCACACAAATCATAATTTGCATTACTGCATCGATTTGGTTTGTGTCGTCAACCATTTTATTAGTTTTTAATTCAATATTTTTTTACTAATATGATGCCATAATACGTAACTATTCTTGTCACTATTGCATACTTGGGAAACAGGTAACTCACAGATACCACAAAATCTACAGCAATTAAATTACTGATTGACCAACCTCTTACGATGGTCTTACTGTCCTTACATATTTGAGTAGGTACCTTTCTGGTCGAATGTAATTGTGAATCCAACTCGTTGCATCTTGGGAACCGATATCAAATTATATATGGAACCTCTCGACAAAACTCCACGTCTTCCAAAACTATTTGAATGCCCATGTTGCTGGTAACATGTCCCTTTATTTTGTAGCTGAAATAAATTGACCAGTTTTAGAAATTTATATTTTACCGTGTAGGTAAATTAGTATGATCAATAAAAAGGTCTTCTCTATTTAATGTGGTCCGATGCTGCAGAATCCAACAAAAATTTGACTTTGTTTTTATGTTCTTCTTGTTGGTAAGTAGCACATCGCCTCGTAATTTTAACACCAATAACTTTTTCTATATTGCCAATTGTGTCACAACTCTTTTGAGTTTGTATAGCGCATCTAAGCTATTCCAAAATTTCTCGCGCTGTGTGTTCTTCCTTTGTAAAACCGAGATTAGAGTCGGATGAATACTAAATGATAACACTTTTTGCAATGCGATTGTTTTTCTCCCACTCTTTGCTTCATATTATCGGGTCACCATCAATAACTTTAATAACATCCATTTCACACAACAATGCACGAACTCTAAACTTCCAGATACTGTACTTTTTACCATCAAATGGTTTAATATTTCTTTTCATCTTTAAATTATCCATTTTTTTACAAACTCGTAATGGTTGATTTCGAAATCATCCAAATATTCGAAAGCACAAAAAAAAACACGTACACTGCGCCCATAACCTATTGGAAATATGAGTTGTAGATGAAATAAAAACGATTGTTTTAAGGATTTCAAGATGTTAAATAATTTATTATCCTTTTATAAATACTGGAAAATATTATATTTTTACTGACACCATGGACACGTCAAAACCAGAGAGATGAGATCAATGAAGGTGTTCTTTCACATATTTGATATAATAACTTTTTGTACAGAACAAAGGTTAATTTTTGAAAACCAAATAAGAAAAACCAACACAGTCATCAGTCATCAGTCATCCGTTATCAGTCATCAGTCATCAGTCATCAGTCATCAGTCATCGTCGTCGTCATCGTCAACGTCATCGTCATCGTCATCGTCATCGTCATCGTCATCGTCATCGTCATCGTCGTCGTCATCGTCATCGTCATCGTCATCGTCATCTTCATCGTCATCGTCATCGTCATCGTCATCGTCATCGTCATCGTCATCGTCATCGTCATCGTCATCGTCAGTCATAGTTATAGTCATAGTCATAGTCATAGTCATAGTCATAGTCATAGTCATAGTCATAGTCATAGTCATAGTCATAGTCATAGTCATAGTCATAGTCATAGTCATCAGTCATCTGTCATCAGTCATCATCATCGTCATAGTCATGGTCATGGTCATGGTCATGGTCATGGTCATGGTCATGGGCATGGTCATGGGCATGGTCATGGTCATGGTCATGGTCATGGTCATGGTCATGGTCATGGTCATAGTCATAGTCATAGTCATAGTCATAGTCATCGTCATAGTCATCGTCATCGTCATCGTCATCGTCATCGTCATCGTCATCGTCATCGTCATCGTCATCGTCATAGTCATAGTCATAGTCATCGTCATCGTCATCTTCATCGTCATCGTCATCGTCATCGTCATCGTCATCGTCATCGTCAGTCATAGTCATAGTCATAGTCATAGTCATAGTCATAGTTATAGTCATAGTCATAGTCATAGTCATAGTCATAGTCATACTCATCGTAATAGTCATAGTCATAGTCATAGTCATAGTCATAGACATTGTCATAGTCATCGTCATCAGACATCATTCATTAGTCATTAGTCATCGTCATCAGACATCATTCATTAGTCATTAGTCATCGTCATCTTCACCGTCATCGTCACCGTCATCGTCATCGTCATCGTCATCGTCATCGTCATCGTCATCGTCATATTCATATTCATAGTCATAGTCATAGTTATAGTCAGTCATAGTCATAGTCATAGTCATAGTCATAGTCATAGTCATCGTAATAGTCATAGTCATAGTCATAGTCATAGTCATAGTCATAGTCATAGTCATAGTCATAGTCATAGTCATAGTCATAGTCATAGTCATAGTCATAATCATAGTCATAGTCATAGTCATAGTCATAGTCATAGTCATAGTCATAGTCATAGTCATCAGTCATCAGTCATCAGTCATCCGTTATCAGTCATCAGTCATCAGTCATCAGTCATCAGTCATCGTCGTCGTCATCGTCAACGTCATCGTCATCGTCATCGTCATCGTCATCGTCATCGTCATCGTCATCGTCATCGTCGTCGTCATCGTCATCGTCATCGTCATCGTCATCGTCATCTTCATCGTCATCGTCATCGTCATCGTCATCGTCATCGTCATCGTCATCGTCAGTCATAGTTATAGTCATAGTCATAGTCATAGTCATAGTCATAGTCATAGTCATAGTCATAGTCATAGTCATAGTCATAGTCATAGTCATAGTCATAGTCATAGTCATCAGTCATCTGTCATCAGTCATCGTCATCGTCATCGTCATCGTCATCTTCATCGTCATTGTCATCGTCATCGTCATCGTCATCGTCATCGTCATCGTCAGTCATAGTTATAGTCATAGTCATAGTCATAGTCATAGTCATAGTCATAGACATTGTCATAGTCATCGTCATCTTCACCGTCATCGTCACCGTCATCGTCATCGTCATCGTCATCGTCATCGTCATCGTCATAGTCATATTCATATTCATAGTCATAGTCATAGTCATAGTCATAGTCATGGTCATAGTCATAGTCATAGTCATAGTCATAGTCATAGTCATAGTCATAGTCATAGTCATAGTCATAGTCATAGTCATAGTCATAGTCATAGTCATCGTAATAGTCATAGTCATAGTCATAGTCATAGTCATAGTCATAGTCATAGTCATAGTCATAGTCATAGTCATAGTCATAGTCATAGTCATAGTCATAGTCATAGTCATAGTCATAGTCATAGTCATAGTCATAGTCATAGTCATAGTCATAGTCATAGTCATAGTCATAGTCATAGTCATAGTCATAGTCATAGTCATAGTCATAGTCATAGTCATAGTCATAGTCATTGTCATTGTCATCGTCATCAGACATCATTCATTAGTCATTAGTCATCAGTCATCAGTCATCAGTCATCAGTCATCAGTCATCAGTCATCAGTCATCAGTCATCAGTTATCGTTTATCATTTATCAGTTATCAAATATCAGTTATCAGTCATCACAAGTTAGATCACTCTGTAACACAACTAAACATATTTGAAGTGATCTATGTATAAACAGCTAGGCAAACAAAATAATCATTATCATCACCATAATCATAGTCAGAGTCATAGTTGTTACGATTTGTTTTTTAGGTATCTATGGTTACCGAGTTGTCAGGTGTCTTTGCCAAAAATGTTCTGCTATAAGATTTTCTTCCACTAATAAAATATTATATATTATTTACTTTTACAACGTATAATTACTCCCACCTCATCCTGATATCCTAACAGGTTATGGGCCCAGTACAAACAGGAGAAATCCGGTATTAAATTGAGGTATGAAAAAAAAACACAAGTGAACCCAACCACGAAAAAAAATGACGACCACCACTGAGCACCCACTACAGAAATTACCCCAATTGAGCTCGGACAATTTTAGCCACTGGAAATTCAGATTGAAATGTATTTTGGAAGAAAAAAAACTACTAAATGTTACTAAGAAAGAAAAACTGGAAAATGAAGATAAAAAACATGATTGTAAGGCTAAGTCACTCATAGTACAGTGTGTATCCGATAAGTATTTAGATATAGTAAAAGATGCTGCGACATCTAGTCAAATGCTAGAAAAGCTTACCAATTTATTTGAAAGAAGAAGCATATTCACGAAATTACATCTGCGAAGAAAATTGCTTTCAATGAAGATGGAAGATGAAAATATTGAGGAATACTTTGCTAAATTTGAGAAATTGACGAGAGAAATAGATAACATGGACAAAAAGATGGCAGAAGAGGATAGAGTGTGTTACCTACTAATTGGACTTCCTGAACGATACAATACAGTGATAACGGCAATGGAAACGTTAGGACCCGATAGACTCAACTACGAATTTGTAAAAGCACGACTACTTGATGAAGAGCTGAAAAAGACGTCACGACAAATCGAGCTTTCTATAGAAACTGTTTTACATACACAGAAAAGAAACACAAGAACAAATAATAATGTAGTATGCTACCGGTGTAACAAAAAAGGTCACTTTGCAAATACATGTCAGCAAAGACAAAACCACCAACAAATGCAATACCAAAAATATAACAACGGTTACCAGAATTGTGGACAGACTCAGTTAAATTATACCGAAGCTTTTAATGGCAATATATATATTAAAAACTGGTCGCTAGTTGCTTTGAACGCAAATGAAGAATGCAATGTTATGCAGATTGCAAATGATAAAACGAATAAACAAATCAAATTCATAATAGATTCTGGATCAACAGAACATCTTATAAATGATACGTTTGAAAAGTATATGTACGATGTTACAAAATTAGAAAAACCAACTACAATAAGAATAGCAAATGGAGATTTTTGGGAGTCAGAGAAAAGAGGAAAGATAAAACTTATATCAAATGGAAAAAAGATGTCCATAGAATGCTTAGTAACAAAAGGGATTTGCCAAAATTTGCTATCTGTTGCTAGACTTACGACCAAGGGATTCACTATAAAATTCACTGATTCTAGAATCGAACTGAGTCTCAATAAAGAAACTTGGATTTCGCCAAGGAAAGGCCATCTGTATTTTTTGGAGGGTGATATTATCAGAATGTCGGAAAACTGCTATACCACACTTTCAGATGACAAGGATTTATGGCATAAAAGATTAGGGCATTTGAGCCGAAAAGGTCTAAACATTATGAAGCTTCCACCGTCTGATAAACCGTGTGAGCCGTGCATGATAGGAAAGGCCACTAGATTGCCATTTAAAACTGTAATAAAGGCGAAATCATATAGAGTTGGTGATTTAATCCATACTGATGTCGGAGGGCCAATAAACATACCAACCCATGAAGGATTTAAATATTTTATGACTGTTATTGATGATTATTCACATTATACCACAGTTTTCTTGCTTCGAAACAAATCTGAGGTCGGAAATAGATTAATTGACTATATTAACAAATTTGAGACGGAAAAAGAAACAACTATAAGGAGAATTAGGTGTGACAATGGCGGTGAATATACATCAAATATGTTAAAGAATTTCTGCAACACAAAAGGCATCAAGATAGAATACACATTGCCACATAGCAGCCAACAAAATGGAACAGCTGAGAGAATGAACAGAACCATCTTTAACAAAGTAAGAACAATACTATGCGAGTCCAATTTACCAAAACATTTATGGGGAGAAGCCTTACAATGCTCCGTCTACCTTCTAAACAGAAATCCATCTATAGCTATTCAAAATAGAATACCAGCTAGAATATTTGATAAAGATTTAATGCTGAATAAGTTAAGAGTATTTGGTGCAAAAGGATGGCAAACAATAGTACCCAGACACGGAAAACTTGATGCTAGAGCAATACCTGTGAGAATGGTGGAATACAGAGAAAATGGATACAGAGTATGGGATCCTGAAACAAACAAAGTATCAACATCGCGAGACCTGAAATTTGACGAAAATGATATAAGGTATGAGCCCTGTATAAAGGATTATGAGAATCAAAATGTAATTATTAGTTATGAAAGTGAAGAAGAACCAGCACACACTGAAATAGATGATCAGAATGACCAGCATGAAAAAATGAGTGAGAGACCAAGAAGGACTGTAAGACCACCTCAAAGATACGATGATTATGAAACCTTTTTTGATACAGATGAAACCAACATTGCTTGTGCATATATGACAGAAAAATACCCAAAATCGTATGAACAGTGATGAATGGAAAAAAGCTATTAGTAAAAAATTCACCTCAATGAAAGCTCAAAAGGTGTGGACAGAATGTGTAGCACCAGTAGGAAAAAGAGCTATAGACACAAGATGGATATATAGAACGAAACCAGGAACAAAGGAAGGTAAATTAGTTGCAAGAGATCAATAGCTATGATATTTACGCACCTGTAATAAAAATGCTAACTGTATGGATGTGTCTATCACAAGCAATTATGAAAAGTTACCAAGTAAGACAGACATACCAACAGCTTTTAGATGAGTTTAATGCAAAAGATATGAGAAATGTATCTACCTACCTAGGAATTGACATTAAGATAAGTATAAGAAAACACATTGCAACTGTCTCGGACAAGATTTATTGATAAATTACAATTACTAATTACTACATAATTTAACATAAGTGAGTCCAAAATTATAAGAACACCAATGGAAGTTTTTAGTAACGACAAAGTTATTGAATTGAAAAATGTTCTATATCGTGAGCTTTTATGAAGTCTTACTATCAATACAAGACCAGATATAACGTACGCTACGGCTTATCTAAGTAGATTTTTGGATAAACCATCAGAAGGTGTTTGGCAGGCCACAAAGAGAGTTCTGAAATACCTGAAAGGATCAGCAAATTTATGTTTGACATATTATAAGAAGAGAGAAGTTAATCTTTTAGCTTTGCGCAAATTGGGCAGGAGATAAAATAGACCGCAAAAGTACCAGTGGTTTAGTAGTGTACCATGGCCCCAATCTCGTTTCATGGGCATCAAAAAGACAATCCATTGTTGCGTTATGTCCTACTAAGTTTGCTTATCTAAGGGAAAATATGTTTTTCTAAAAACTGTTTGCTTTGATTATTTTGCAAAGTTTTTTTTTGTTATGACGGGATGTGTCATATTTTATGTTTAATACTTTGAATTGTAATAATTTGTAATGTAATTTAAATTGTAACGTAAATGTTCATAACTTGTCAGCTAGTCGACAACAAACAACTTTTTCGATAAAATATAACTTTTCATTTAAAAAAACCGACTTCCGCCATTGTATTCGACCAAATATTTGGATGAACAAAAAATTATGAAAGAACCATAGTGGTGTAAGGATTATGATACTTTTTGAATGCAAATGCTTGGTTTGTTGCTGAAAATATCAAAATCGCCATATGTATGCCTACAATATTTGAGGAGTTCCCTCAATTCCTCATGGATTCCATCATCAGAACTAGATTCTGAAAAAAATTAGACCAATCTGGAAGTACATATATCTATTCAAATAAAAAAATAATTTTCCAAATCGGTTCATAAACGCCGGAGATATGCGGTAACAAACATTAAAAAAAAATTACTTACTTAATTACTTTTGCAACGTATAATTACTCCCACCTCATCCTGATATCCTAACAATAGTAACATTAATTGTCATATTCATAGTCATAGTCATAGTCATAGTCATAGTCCTAGTCCTAGTCATAGTCATAGTCATAGTCAAAGTCATAGCCATTGCCAATGAATTTCAGTTATTTATCAGTATCAGTTATCAGTAATTTTTCTGTCATCAGTCATCAGTCATCAGTCATCAGTCATCAGTCATCAGTCATCAGTCATCAGTCATCAGTCATCAGTCATCAGTCATCAGTCATCAGTCATCAGTCATCAGTCATCAGTCATCAGTCATCAATCATCAGTCATCAGTCATCAGTCATCAGTCATCAGTCATCAGTCATCAGTCATCAGTCATCAGTCATCAGTTATAAGTCATCAGTCATCAGTCATCAGTCATCAGTCATCAGTCATCAGTCTTCAGTCATCAGTCATCAGTCATCAGTCATCAGTCATCAGTCACCAGTCATCAGTCATCAGTCATCAGTCATCAGTCATCTCTTCTCTTCTCTTCTCTTCTCTTCTCTTCTCTTCTCTTCTCTTCTCTTCTCTTATCTTCTCTTCCCTTCTCCTTCTCCATCTTCTTCTTCTTCTCCTTCTTAATCATAATCTCATTATCTCATTATCTCATAATCTCATAATCTCATAATCTCATAATCTCATAATCTCACAATGTCAAAATCTCACAATCTCCAAATCTCCAAATCTCACAATCTCACAATCTATATAGTATTCGTATATTCATATTCGTATATTCAAAGTCAAAAAGAACTTAATTCATTGAAATCACAAGGATCATGTTGAATCGTCTTCTTATAAACTAAAATTACTCCTGTTCCAACACGACCAAGCCTTGTACAATCAGGCAAGAAAAACAAATTCATATTCGTGTATTCGTATTTGTGTATTCGTGTATTCGTATATTCGTATTCGTGTATTCGTGTATTCGCATACGTATTCGTTTTCGTATTCGTATTCATGTTCATAATCATAATCTCACAATCTCTGAAAGTGTTCGAAATTCTAGAAGTGCCAACGTCATTCATATTGGTATATTCTCTTTTTCTTCTCTTCTCTTATCTTCTCTTCTCTTCTCTTCTCTTATCTTCTTTTCTTTTCTCTTCTCCTTCTCCTTCTCCTTCTCCTTCTCCTTCTCCTTCTCCTTCTCCTACTCCTTCTCCTTCTCCTTCTCCTTCTTGATCATAATCTCATAATCTCATTATCTCATAATCTCATAATCTCATAATCTCATAATCTCATAATCTCATTATCTCATAATCTCATAATCTCACAATGTCAAAATCTCACAATGTCAAAATCTCACAATCTCCAAATCTCACAATCTCACAATCTATATAGTATTCGTGTATTCGTATTCGTATATTGAAAGTCAAAGTCAAAAAGAACTTTATTCATTGAAATCACAAGGATCATTTTGAATCGTCTTTTTATCTTCTTCTTTCGTGTTCATAATCATAATCTCACAATCTCACAATCTCTGAAAGTGGTGGAAATTCTAGTATTGCCAACATCATTCATATTGGTATATTCTCTTTATCTTCTCTTCTCTTCTCTTCTCTTCTCGTCTCTTCTCTTCTCTTCTCTTCTCGTCTCGTCTCGTCTCTTCTCTTCTCTTCTCTTCTCTTCTCTTCTCTTTCTCCTTCTCCTTCTCCTTCTCCTTCTCCTTCTCCTTCTCCTTCTCCTTCTCCTTCTCCTTCTCCTTCTCCTTCTCCTTCTCCTTCTCCTTCTCCTTCTCCTTCTCCTTCTCCTTCTCCTTCTCCTTCTCTTCTTAATCTTCTTAATCTTTCGGAAGGTATGACGTCATAGGTTATTAATATTATTAAAGGAAACGCATGTACGTTTTTGTATTGTTGCCGAATGGATCTTTTAGATGGTATAAGTATTTTTTTTTATCTGTTATAGTTAAAACGTACGAAGACGACGATTGCACATCATTTTGATTCATCATCATCAGCCTTAAGTCAATGTTTTTAACAAGCAATTCATACCGACGTATGGTGTAGTGTAACACAGATTTAGTATGGAGCCACCGATGAGCGCCCCTAACGTACACTTTGTGAACCTCATTTTCCGTACAAAAATCCGTGTTACACTACACCATTACATCTGTGTCAATTGCTTATCACAACTCGGACTTCGATCTCAGATGGTGTTTCCGAACACACGGTACGATACACAGCGGACGAAACGTAAGACAGTCCTCGAATTCACGTCAAAAAAAGCCAAGCCGTTTTTGATTCTTCTAGGGTTGGTCACGATGTAACAGGAGTAAACAGAAAATTTTAGTGGACGGTTTGCTAAGTTGGCCGTAAGCGAACAAATGATTTTAGCATTATACGACGATTCAAAAGTTATGATCCTTGTGATTTCATGGTTAAAATACCTTTGACATAGGTATAAGTAACTTGATAGCAAAGTAGTGGAGTGTAGTTTCGAGTGCGATTATTCAAAATCTTCTATATTTTTAACCGACTTCCCAAAAAAGGAGGAGGTTCTCAATTCGGTTGTTTTTTTTTTTTTTGTTACCGCATATCTCCGGCGTTTATGAACCGATTTGGAAAATTATTTTTTTATTTGAATAGATATAAAAAAATGGATTCCATCATCAGAACTGGTCCGATGATGGAATCCATGAGGAATTGAGGGAACTCCTCAAATATTGTAGGCATACATATGGCGATTTTGATATTTTCAGCAACAAACCAAGCATTTGCATTCAAAAAGTATCATAATCCTTCACCACTATGGTTCTTACATCATTTTTTTTTCATCCAAATATTTAGTCGAATACAATGGCGGAAGTCGGTTTTTTAAATGAAAAGTTATTTGACTTTTTCCTTTATTTGTGTCACAAAGCCTCCTTGCATTCTAAATTGCAGAATTGTAAGGTTTTTCATTTGCGTGATTTCCATATAAAAATAGACATTCACTGCCAATTATATTTTAAATGCAAAATCTTTTTGTTAGTGTCGTTAAGATCGATACAAAAATGTAAGTACCAACCTTTCCAACAGTCCAATAAAAGTAACTTCAAAAGTAAATAAGTCCTTCGACGATACTGCAGCCCGCATGCACCAAGTTCATAAGAACTAATAAAAAAGTCCGGTACCTACCTAAGTTTCCTACAAATCGAAAATTGTATCCGCGTAAATATAGGTACGTGCTATGCAACAATTCGGTGCCAAAACTTTACCAATATCCTCGAACGTACGGTAATCGTTTGTGCAAACCTATCTATTCAGGTATCTATGTATATGTTGCAGTCAAAGTAATAAATGCGGTAACTATTTATAATTACCAGTTAGTATTATTAATTACCGCATCAAATGGTTAATGTGATTAACACCGAGGAAATAACTATATTAACCGGTTATAATTAATAATCGCTTTTGGTTCATCATCATCATACATCAGCCTGTAGAAGTCCACTGCTGGAAATAGGCCTCCCCCCTAGAATGGCACGATAGTTCAGTCTAATAGTTCGGTTTGTGGTCGCAACACGTGGACCTTTGTTTACCTATTAAAGTAATAAAACACAAGAGAAAAATTAAAATTAAATTTAACCTAAAAAATATTATAAACTCTAATTTTAGTATCGGATTAAACTGGTTTTTATAAGTTGTTCGTTGCAAGAAACCCATAAAAATTAAGTCCTAAAAACTTACCTAATGACTCTAATTTTATTACCGGGACAACAACCTTTATATAAAGGAAAAACTGATGCGTGTCTCGCTATGGCCTCCCATACAGTTATCCAACGCTGTTCCATTTCAAAATGTACAAACATTTACCAGGGGTATAAGGAAATTATTAATCATCATAATAATCATCATCATCAGCCTGTAGAAGTCCACTGCTCGACATAGGCCTCCCCTTAGAATGCCATGACGAATGGTCTTGAGCTGCCTCCATCCACCGACTCCCCGTGACGTTTATAATGTCTTTAATCCATCAAGTGGAGGGCCTTCCTCTACCGCGTCGTTAATTATTAATAATCACTATAAATAATTATTAATAATTATTAACCTTAGTCATTGGTGTGTGTTAATAATAACCGGTTAGTATTTATAATTCCTAATTCTTCACTCTGACCGTAACATTATATGCGAGACCTGGGTGGTCCAGGTAATTTACAAGCAGGTATATATGACTATTACTCATCGATACGCATGGCAAATTGATAGTTTTTATAGAAACCTGTCAAATTGACATGCGCTAAGTGGTCCGTAAGCTGAATAATACGTATTGGTTGATGAAAAAGAGAATTCGTTTCCTAAAAGCCCTCATTTCAAATTGTCCTATGCAACAACAGTATTAAACTTCTAAATTCAATTTCGAGACCTATCGAACCGACCCATCAACGAAATTATAAAGGCCCCTGATTGAATCATAAGCAGATTCGTAGGTCGCGCACAGTCGCTCCCGATAAGCTCATCACTTCGATAGTGTTCACGTAGGAAGCAGGCTGTCGGCGCCTCTCTACCGGCTTCTACCGGCATAAACTTGAGCACAGTATCAAGGTACAGACAGTACACACAGTACAGTAGAGTGTAGTACAGGGATAGAGGATGGACTCTACCACAAGCATGGAAATCCTGTCTTTATGGGACGTACGATAGCGAGGTAATTGAGTCTGATAGAGACACTGTTAGTGTAGCCTGTCTGGCCTGGCCGCTTTTGGCGCGCCCAGTGTTTGTGATGGGAGTGGTAGCGACGATGACGAAGCACCATATCCCGACCAAAGTGACGTCACCGAAGAACGCGTGATGAAGCGGACACAAGCAATCCCTCCATCTCCACGCCAGACGAGCCGAGAGGAGCGAGCTCAGCGATGCAGTGCGAGGAGGGACGTGGTGAGAGTGTATCTCACTAAGGGTTCCTTGTTGGACTACGGAACCGTGAAGAAGAACAAATGAAGAGCAAGCATATATAGAAAAACTCTATAAAATTCACACCGTCTTTTGTTTCTCTGCTTATTAATGGGCACACAAGCCGGAATTGTAGGAATAAATAAAGAGCTGTCGAGTTTTTCTACTGTGAAATGGAATAGTGATCTGCTTTCTACGCAAATACGGCACGTCTGAATTGACTCTGATTATGCAAACGAGCCGTAATCCAGCTTTGTATAGGCATCGCAGTCAAATGGCATTGTAGAAACGTCCATCCATGAGATACTTTATACTCAGTTCTCAATCACTTGGAGGGGCAGAAGAAAGATTAGATTCTACTTCGTTCGAGCTAAAACGTGACTGGCTGCGGGAATGGATAAAGAATTTGTTGCCAACTTTTACACGTGGCAGACGTAATCGAAACGAAAGCGCTTAGAAAATATATGGAGGATGACGACACGTAAAATTATTATTATTCTTCCTCATGCCATACTGGTTTTTCATGGTACATTAACTCTGCCTGAGGTAGGCTGGCCATGGCGCTTGTCGACTGTCTATCTGTCATGTATGCATTTTCCGCTTTTTGTTTTGTTTTCGATTGCCACTTGTCTAGAGACCAGTAATAGAGGCTCGAAATGTAATGTTCGTTATCCCTGTACGTGTTTCGAACAGATTATATCATTGTTACAGATGTTTAGATAACGCTACTATAAATATGGATATCCTTTGTAATCATAGAATATTGTTTTTGCGGGTTATTTGACAAAAAAAGGGTTTCTGTGTTTACTATGTTCGTACTCGTACCTACTATATATACCTACTTATGTGGAGAATCTGTACCCTCTTAGTTAACCCTTTTGGCTCACGTTTTGTTTTATAAGCATTTAGCGGCAATTTTTTTAATATTTTATTTGAGTAAAAAAAGCGGTAGAACTCCAGCCCATAAAAATGCCTCTTAGGTCAAGTCTACCTAGGACGCGCCCTACGTGACATTGCTCTGCACCCGTCATCCTGAGACATAAAGATGAAAAGTTTTATGTCACTGCGGTCATGTAGACCTATTTTGACTTTGGTTTACCGTACTACGGTAGATGTCGAGCTCGTAGCACTTTCGTAGAGCCTCGTAGAACCAAAGTGTTAAATGAAGCTTAAAATAATTGAAAATTTAAGTTAGACAATTTTCAAACATATTTGCTTCTCTCAGCAACTCGCTTCATGAATTTCATAGAACCATTTCTATCCTAGCGCAGAATATTTTAGGGACTACCTGGAACATCAAGACCGTTGTTAGTTTATTCAATTTTGGCAAAACACCGCCTAGCGCTACTGGCCGACCTCACTGACTCAATTATGGCTTTATCGTTGAGAAATATTTGTCTAGGTACAAATAAATTCAAGGTTACTTGATTTGAAAACTCATAAAGTCTTCTTCGTTGAAGAACTACATCGCTTGGTTTTGCTGTCATCCAAATAATATTTGAACGATTATAAAAAAAACTATTATTAACATTCTTTCCCATTCAAATAACGGAAATTAATTCGAAAGACATTATCCTATCCTACTAATATTATAAACGCGAAAGTTTGTGAGTATGGATGGATGTTTGTTACTCTTTCACGTAAAAACTACTGAATGGATTTGAGTGAAATTTGGAATAGAGATAATTTACGCCCTGGATTAACACATAGGCTACTTTTCATCATCATCATCATCATCATCATCATCATCAATTTTCATCATTATTCACGCGAGTGAAACCGCGGGACGCAACTAGTAAGACAATAAATGTGACTTTGGTACTAAACACATATTTAGCCGACCGTGCTAAAATCTAATTTTCAAATGAATACAATAATAATGAAGACTTCAAAATATTATTAGCAATAGTTACCATAAAATAGCCTACATGTGATTATTTGCAACATGCCACCAAGCTAATTAACTTGCGGTCATATCCATTACATTACCTTTCACATGCCTTTTAGTACCTAATTAATTTAAACTCACTTGTTTTTCAGGAATTCGTTTGAGTCACGTATTTATTAAATAGTTACTTTATTGCCCAAAATGTACAAATAGGTGGGGTAAATACTTATAGCAAAAAACATGGTTGGCATGCTAATTTAAAAATAGAACATTAGAAACGTTATTTAGGCATAGGCTAATAGGCTAATAGGAAACAAAACTGAAAAAAAAACATATATTTGTATTGAGAACCTCCTCCTTTTTTGAAGTCGTTTAAAAATAGTAAATATTCTAGTAGTAGTTACAGCTGATATAAATAAACTCATTAAAATAATGATGCCATACTAGTATATAGCAAGAAATTAAATGCATACGTATATAAAATACCGTGGATCCGTTTACCGTGGTGTGTCCAACCTAAAAATAGACCCTTCCCTCTTATAGCATGGATGTCGTACGAGCCGACTAATAGATTGAACTATAGGGCGTCCACCTGAGTACTTATCACTAAAAATGCGATCACCAATCCCCCTGCCAAACGTGGACACACCACGGCACATTAGTAAATAATACGTATACATAAAAAGCATGGCGTTGATTAGGATGCAATAGAATAGGGTTTCTAATCAATAGTTGTATGTCTAAAAATTCAAAGCAAAGCGGTATACCAACATTGTGGAACATGCGGTGAATTGGCGGAACATTGTCTATTGAGATAATATCATCGTTAATGTTGATAAAGATCTTTCATATAATAAAAAGTTAGAGATATCTAATACTATTAAACGAGCGAATTATCCCGAAGTTTTCCGAGCAGAGCTCGGTCATCCGGGTACTACCGGGTATTGATAAACGTAATTCAGGCACGGATAGTTTAGCTTCCATTCTATAATTTCAGACGGAAAAAGGAAGATATCTCAACCTTAGCTTAACTAACCAAATTCATATAAATAATACTAATAAAAATGTATACCATCCATGTGGGGCAAGTTACGCCTAGAAAAATTCTGTTGCCTAAAATAAAATTCATGCGAGGAAGCACAAAGATAATAATAATCCAATAATCATATCGAGGGAAAACTCCTCCGATCCCTTTATATAAAGTGATTTTCTACCTGCTTTCACCAGCTTTTCCTATTCCCAATCATACGAGGGATCGACTGAATAAAAATTCTGCTTTACAGCATTTACACAGCTACACGTTTACGATATTCGGTAATAGGTGTTAAGATCCCTTTATCAGATGAAAATTGGGGTTGGTTTAACGCGATTGTTTTGATATATTTTATTTTAATCAAATAATATAGATGTGAATTATACGTGAATTATATCTTGATGACTGACAGATGATCTTTCTTGGAAATAAATCTAACATGTCATCAGCAAAGAAATAAATAATTTATACGAGATAATTTTGTTACCTGAAATAGTTGTAGAGAAGTTACCTAGAGAAAAATTATTTCTAAAAAGCCATTAGTAAAAATATCGTTGGATTTCGTTTTATTTCCAACAAATCCAACGATATTTTTATGGTCTATAGATATATTTATTCAACTGATCAAAATTCAAGAAATAATGCACGCAGTAGTAGACTGTGGACGTGTTTAGGCTCATTTTGATTAGCTCATAGTTTTGATTACTAAGCTCATCATCACCAGAGTCACAAGTATATTTCATAAAAGTTTTAAAATATTTGAAAATATTTTTTTCAAAATAGAACAAATAAATTATTATGTTTGATCTGATTTCAGCCTGGGTAGGTCTTTGGCACATTATATGAACATAACACCTATGGTATTTTCATTAGCTGTGTATCAGTAATAGCTAAATTAGAAGTTCTACCATATGAATAGGTAACTAATAACCAAATAGAACTGACACTGGCGCTGGTGTCACACTAAACGCCACGCTAAATACCTACTTACTTACGCATACTAAGTCTGCTAATAAGTGTGGGCCGACGCGGTGCAGCGCCGATGCACAACATTTGAAAGTTACTGACGCATGATAATTATGTGTTTGGAATTAAATTAACAACAGTATGTTTTTATCCAAAGTCTGCCTGTCTGTTTAGCTACGTACAATTTTAAATCTGTCGTAGCACGAAACCCTTCAACATTTTTTAAATTGTTTGATTGCTCCTTTTTACTTCTGAAGGCAATATAAATAAATGTTTATTTCAGAGTGGGTTGGAAACATGGTATCTTCTCTCTTATCAGGAAAGCCTATCTCAAAGCCCCTGCTTGATTAATAAGGTATTAGCGTAAGTTTTTTGCTCCATCTCATTATAAAAGCAATTGTATACACCTACCTAATGGTATGATTGCTGTTTTATTCTGTACATACCTTGGGCAGCTAAGTTAAGAACTAATAATGGTTGAAAGTGAAGAAGATGTCAATGGCTTCTACCTTAGTAATCTTCGTTTTGCTGATGACATTGTAATTTTTTCCGAATCACATCAACAACTCGAGACCATGCTAAATGAACTCTGCCATGCCAGCGCCAGAGTAGGCCTGAAATTAAACACTTCAAAAACTAAAGTAGCTACTAATAGCATTAAAGATCATATCAAAATAAATGAAACATTTTTAGAATATGTAGATACCTATACTTATCTTGGAAAACAAATATCTTTTAAATGTTCGAGAAACCTAGATGAAATTGACAGACGCATCGCTATAACTTGGAATAAGTTCTGGGCACATAAAGAAGTACTAAAAGCAGATCTACCAATTCATCTAAAAAAGAAGGTCATGGATGCTTGTATACTGCCCTGCCTAACATACGCCAGCCAAACATGGACGTTTAACAAAAAAAATCAGGAGTAAAATACTTACTTGCCAGCGCGCCATGGAGAGAAGTATTCTAAACGTGAAACTTAAAGATGAGATAAAAAATACCGTAATTCGTGGAAAAACTAAGTTAATAGACGCTCTTCAACATTCACAAAAGCTAAAGTGGAAATGGGCGGGCCACGCAGCACGATCCTAAGGCTCTAAATGGACGAAACGAACAACAACGTAGGCAGGGCCAAACGGCACGCGAAAGCAAGGACGACCACAAGAGAGATGGGCAGATGAAATCCTGAAAACAGCAGGTAAAAGATGGGTTAAGATGGCTCAAGATCTACAAGAATGGCAAAAAATGGAGGAGGCCTGTACCCAAAGAGGGGTCCTTAATTAAGTTTAAATAAAATAATGTATGTTTTTAGCGTGTAATCTTTTTTTATTAAGGAATAAATAGCCTTTATTATTATTATTATTAATGGTTGAAAGTAGGTAAGGCAACAGGACAAACGACAACCTTGTTGGTCGCTGCACCGACTTGCTGCGGTTGGCGAACGCGGGGCATCTGGGAGTGTGGAGGGAATTATGTATTTATCCCGGACGCATAAAAAGAAGTAGGTACGATAGTAACACTCCTAGAGAGTTTACTTATTCTATGGTTGTATCCTGGAACTTTATGCGCTTATACAAGCTCTTTTATGTTTGAATAATTATGTTAATTTTTACCTATGACGTGCGTGTGCTATAATGTATTTGCTCGATTCAAATTCATGTGAATCAATCTATACTTACCTATATAACATAACGATTGCTTGGCTCTTAGATATTCCACTACAGCTTTTTATTTTTGTTTGAAATGTTTTTGCACTGAACAGCAGTTTTAGGCGCCGTATTTAGTACAAAGGCACACTTGACTTAATGCTGCAGAAGCTACAGAAGGTTTTTAACGGTCCAATATCCAATTCTGAGTATTTTGCCTATTGAGAGCTTTTCTTTGAAGTTGGCTTGTAATTGTAGATGCAAACCTAAGTACCTATTACTTTAGTTTTTGCATACAATAGGGTAAGCACGAATATCTAACGGTATCAAGACGTTAGCGAGACGATAGTCGATGTCAAATTTTGGCCAATGACATCGCGGTAGCCTGACATCTTTGGAAGTTGATTGGTTAACTTTTGACGTTTACTATCGTCTCGCTAGCGTTTCGACAACGTTAGATGTTCATGCTTGGGACTCAGAGGCCCAAGCACGTTACGATAATAAACGTCGAATATGAACCAATCAACTTACTAAGTTTTCAAGTTACCCTGATGTCATTGGCCAATATTTGACATTTGCGATCGTCTCGCTAGCGTCTTGGTAACGTAAATTATTCGTGCTGATCCCACCCACAGGTTGTAACGAAACTACGTCCGAAACTAAACAGTGCATTCAAACAATGATTCTGATAATGTTGGGACTGAAAGAACAGTTTTTTAAGATATTAATTTAGAAAAAGTGTCTATTATTTGACATAAAGTCATAATTTTTTTTTTTAATGTTTTGTTTTTATTGATATAAAAACACTGACTGAATGAATGAGTGAATAGCTGGCTATTAAGAGAAGGTCACCGGTAGCAAAAGGGCGCTTAAGACCTTTTGCACGCAAACGAATTTTGCTTCTAATTTAGCTATCATTTCTTTCAACTCCATGAAACTTTGTACACATGATCAGGACACTAATATCTAGACCCGTGGTGCGTTAGTTTCTTATAAAATTGTATGGTTATCAAACTATAAATAAAAAAAAAAAAAAAAAAAACTGACGCACCACGGTTCTAGGTATAAGTTTACTGATCATGTGTACAAAATTGTAGTTTGATGAATTAATAGCCAAAATAGAAGAAATCTTATTTCGCGTACAAAAGGGTGTATACGCCCTACCGGTAACCTCTTCTTAAATACGTGAATAAACGTTTTTTTCCTCGGATGGGAATCAGCTTTCACCCAAAAGCTATTTTTGAACGAGCGAAGCAAGTTCTTCTAGTAACTTGGAAGAATCAGCGTTTGTATGTATGTATGTATGTATGTATGTTTGTCCGATGAAAACTTCCCAACCGTTTATCCGATCTTTATGAAATTTAATATGGGGGTAGATAGTATTAGTACAATTTGTAGGTAAGGTTATGAGCTATATCGGTCAGGGGGTTGATGAGATATTGGGGACCAAGAGGGGGTAAAAAAAAAAGTGAGACAGTCGGATCAAATGGGGTGTCTAATGAAAGCTCTTTGGCTGGACATTTCAAAACTGTTCTTAATTAGTATCTAGACTTAGTAGTTTCTGAGATATTAGGGAAAATATAAAACGTAAAAATCAAAAATTCTAGGGTACTTCCAGCAATCCCACAATGCTGAAATTTGGTATGCTTGTAGCTTTTGTGTCACAACTACAGGGAAAAGTCTGAAATTGAAGAAATTAGAAACTTGTACCTTCAAAAAACAATAACTTATATAATATCAATTGTTGACCCCCCATTCCTAGGAATTTGAATGACATTGGAGTTCTATGATTTTCATCAAAAGGACGTTATCAATTAATTCGTCAAGTACTTTATATACTAACAGGTATGTAGTATTTACGCCCCGTTGCTTAGTCATATTCAAAGGTTATTTCAATGATGTGTAGGAAATTACCTAGAGGTTAATTTTTTTCTCAGTAAATGTTTTTAGAAATCGGTTAGAAGGGTAAAGAAAGTAAAATATGCAAAAAATATCTCGAAGATACTTCAAGTTCTCTGGTGATGCTGAAATTTATTATTTTAGTATATTTTGTTCTATAGGAAAAAGTCAAACATTGAGTATTTTTTCATTTGAATATCCATTTTTAGCGTAGAAGACGTAAATCTTGAAAAATTAGGTAGCAAAACTACAATTAGATGGGACTATTTATTTAAAAAATCTTTATTTTTGCTTTTCAAAATCTCTCTCGTGTTAGTGAAATTGACTCGGTAGTTTTAGATTTCTGATGGATCATCCATACGAACATACATATACAAACCCCTTTCTTCCTCTCTAAGTAGTCGGGCTGATAAAGGTGTCATCGCGAGGTCTCAGTTCGGGGCGAACCACTAGTTATAATAGCTACGTGAAATTTAGACTGTTACTTAAGTACCCGGGTCTTTTTACACCCTGTATTCACCAATTTCACGACTTACAGGCGTGTTCGTTTTACTAACTGCTACATGCCAAATGGCTTACCTAAAAGTTTATCTAATTTTAAGGGTAAAATAAAGGGGAACGCAAAAAGGTGCTATATTTCGGAACTTTGCAAATATAGTCTGAAAACGACTAACAAAGTAGATTTTAGGATATACTAGTGGTTCGCCCCGAACTGAGACCTCGCGATAACACCTTTATCAGCCCGACTACTTAACCAAGTAATTTCCATTTTTAACCGACTTCCCAAAAACGGAGGAGGTTCTCAATTCGGTTGTATTTTTTTTTTTTTTTTAATGTTTGTTACCGCATATCTCAGGCGTTTATTGACCGATTTGGAAAATTCTTTTTTTATTTGAATAGATATACTTCCACATTGGTCCCATTTCTTCAGAATCCAGTTCTGATGATGGGATCCATGAGGAATTGAGGGAACTCCTCAAATATTGTAGGCATACATATGGCGATTTTGATATTTTCAGTAAGACACCAAGCATTTGCATTCAGAAAGTATCATAATCTTTTCACCACTATGGTTCTTTCATAAATTTTTTTTCATCCAAAATTATTTAGTCGAATACAATGGCGGAAGTCGGTTTTTTAAATGAAAAGTTATTCTATTATTATTTTTGAAAATTTTCTCCTCCAGGTCTACCAGTACAGTACAGGATCTATCAGTAACAACTCTAATTTCCTACACATCATCGAAATAACCTTTGAATAGGGCTAAGCAACGGGCGTAATACTACATAACTGTTAGTACCTATATCAAGTACCTGACGAATTAATTGATAACGTCCTTTTGACAAAAAACATAGAACTCCAGCGTCATTCAAATTCCTAGAAATGGGAGGTCAACAATGGATGTTATATTGGTTTAGTTTTATGGAGTACAAGTTTCTAAATTCTTCAGTTTCAGACTTTTCCCTGTAGTTGTGACACAAAAGCCACAAGCATACCAAATTTCAGCATGGTGGGATTGCTGGAAGTACCCTAGAATTTTTGATTTTTACGTTTTTTATTTTCCCTAATATCTCAAAAACTACTAAGGCTAAATACTTATTAAAAACAGTTTTGAAATTTCCAACCAAAGCGCTTTCATTAGACACCCCACTTGATCTGACTGTCTCACTTTTATTTTTTTTACCGCCTCTTGGACCCCAATATCTCAGCAACCCCCTGACTGATATAGCTCATAACCTTACCTACAAATTGTACCAATACTATCTACCCCCATACCAAATTTCATGAAGATCGGATTAACGGTTTGGAAGTTTACATCGGACAAACATACATACATACATACATACATACAAACGCCGATTCTTCCAACTTGACTCAGAGAACTCGCTTCGCTCGTTCAATAAATATAAAAACTATACAATGGTAGATAGAGTACATTTATTGGCCTGTGGTGCGTGTGTAAGTTACAATCTCCCTTTGACAAATATTTTTTCAAAGTTTGAAACTTTTATGTTTTCGATAACTTTCATAGTATTGATACTCACTAAACTTTACACCTCTATCTACTTATAGTTATTGGCTTGTAAGAAATATTAAAATTTTATAATATCCCTAAAATTACTAACAATTATACGGAGATACGTTAACTGCTGCACCAATGGCTGACTACCTGACTTTTTCTTTTTCTACTATTGCCTGGCACTGCTTTATTTACTCAGGTAGTTTGGACGCACCTGAAATTCCAACGGACTTACTAAACGACATCGAATCATTTATTCAAATCTACGGTTCACGATTCAATTTGTTTAATTGGTAGCTTTGATCACAAATACCAACTCACAACTACCGATCCCTAGATAGCTGCCTAGCCTTTTTAGCCTTTATCGCTCTCGTCAATTCCAGTCCATCCCAAGGCTGTCTGGCCACGTTTAATTAGGCCTATTGCTGTATTAAATGTATTTGTGAAAGATTTCAAGTCAATTCTAAATTCACACATAACTCGTCAATTGGAGGCAACTTTAGATGATTCGCAGCAAAGTTTTCGTGTTGCCCGCTCTACAACCACCGATCAAACTACCTTTGTGGATTATGTAGCAACTCAGATGGACACTGGTCGACAGGTTGACGTTGTATTCCTTGACTTTAGGTGAGCATTTGACGTTGTAGATAATGACCTGAGAGCCTAGCCAAACGGCATTCGCTTCGAAGCGATTCCATTTCTACAGTCGTAATTCAATACAAAAGACCACGTGACATATCGATAGCTAACGTCAATCCCATACATTTTTGGACTTTTCTACTGGCGTCATCGCTATTAGAATGTTACTTTGTCTACGGCCTCTGCTGTTAATAAAGCTGTCGACGCTAATAGTACCTCTCCCAAGCTATTGAGATTTTTTGCTGACTACTTAAGGGACCATAGGCAGTATGTGCAACTAAAACACTACAGATCAGACGAATTCTACACTAGATCAGGGGTAAGCCAGGGCAGCACGCTAGGTCCAACCAGCTAAGACCCAATCATGCAGAAAGCTAGTTGCCGGCGCTCAGATTCATTTAAAATTTCGGCACAGACGCCAAAAACGAGTTTTGTAGGTAAGATTATGATAACTTACCTACATTTTGTCGATAGTTTCATAATCATCATCATCAGCCTCTAGACGTCCACTATCGGATGAGGCCATCCCAATAGGGGGATTTGCCATGGTCACCACGCTTGGCAAGTGGATTGGTGATCACAATATTAGTGTTGAGAACTCAGGTAGATGCTGCTGCCCATCCCGTGGTGTAATCCCTCAGGTGGATTTATCCCACGGAAGGAGATGGAGGAGTAGCTTTTAGGCCGGACACACTACGGCCAAAATATAATTTAATCACCTTTTGTAGCACAATTTCAGAATTTCTCATTTTAGTTTCAAAAACGCAAAGTTTTCACAAAGGTAACAAGAGCTTATCATTTGATAAAAAGATGATTGAAATTATTATCACACATTGTTATAGTAAAAAGGCAGCACTGAAAATATTTCCCACCTCTCAGGATAGGAAACGTGTGTTCACGTTCAGGATAATCCTGTCCCCAGAATTTTCCAATTAGGTGGCATTGTTGTTCGCAGACTCTTATTTAACGAAGAGGTTTATTTAGGTGTCGAATAGGGGAATCCACAAACAATGAAATGAGGAAAGTCGAAACTCAGTATGAAAAGGACGGGAAAATCTTTTCCGTGATTTTGAAACTCTAAAGATATTATTTCTGGCCTATTTTAAGGTCTTTATTTTTGAAGATAATAATAATAATAGTAAATTTGTTTATTGACATAATGTTACAAACATATAAGTTTGTGAATTTCCTGACTCCTGAGCTAAGTTCAATGACCTGTGTTACAGAAGTCAGTGTCTTTTACCAATAATTTTTAAATTCTTCGACGTCCAATGCTGAACAAGACCTCCCTCATAAATACAACGGGGTGATTGCCATAATCACCACACTTGGCAGATAGGTTGGTAATCGCAGTACTTAGGTGAATGCTGCTGCATATCTCCTGGGTGATCCCTTAGTTGGCTTTTACGACATCCATGGGTGGAGACGGAGGAGAATATTCTCAGGCTGGATACACCATGGCCCATTCCATACATATCTATAGTTTCATTCCATTCATGTCTATAGTTTTAACAATAGCGCCACTTAGTCCTCTCTGTGTGATGCGTGTGTGGAGCCAAACAACCCCCCAATTAAAGTAGCAAATGGCAATGGAGAACGCAACAATGGGGATAATTTTGGCAGCCTTAGCGCTTAGATAGCAAGTTTCATAAGATTTAGATAATTGTGGGAACACATACGCATCTACGGCAAACGACCTCAGCGTGCGGGCGCGCCGCCGAGACTGTTGGCGCAAGTTTTTTTTTTTTTTTTCTGAAGGGCAAAATGCAGTTGGCCTCAGACGGCCGATGCTGCGTTACCGGACTTGCTGCGTAATATTTATGTTAGCGCTATCCCGCTCTCACGAAATGTTCTCTGTCTCCGGCTCTCGGTACTACAGCTGTGAGCGTGTTTGTGATTGGTTGTTTGTAATATTTTAGCTTTTGCAACCGTAGCTAGTGCACGGCTTAATATTGTAATATAGATAGGAAGATTTGGTCAGTAAATTATTCACCCCGCTACTATTCACTTTGTATACCCCCGCTACTATTCACTTTGTATATCCCCGCTACTATTCACTTTGTATATCCCCGCTACTATTCACTTTGTATATTCCCCGCTACTATTCACTTTGTATACTAGCGATATGCCCCGCGCCCACCACCAAGTAGAAATCGCCCTATTCGCTGACGACACAGCCTTGTACACATCGGACCGGAATTCCAGTCGGGTGTGTATAAGGCTGCAAGAAGCTCTTACCGCGTTAGGTGAGTGGTTCCGCAAATGGCGCATTGAAGTCAACCCCGAGAAAAGCGCAGCAGTGTACTTTTCTCGGGGTCGACCCAATCCCAAAGCGGTCTCACTCTTCGGAAAACCCATCCCATGGGTTAAGTCAGCCCGTTACTTAGGAGTCATCCTTGATAGTCGCTTGACCTTCCTACCTCACATTAAAAAAGTTAGTAACCACGCTAAATTCATACTCGGTCGTCTCACCCCTCTTATATGCAAGAAAAGTAAAATGTCCCTTAGAAATAAGGTGACACTTTACAAGGCTTGCATACGTCCCATTATGACATACGCCTCCGTGGTGTTTGCCCATTCAAATCATGTTCGTAAACTTCAAATCGTTCAAAACCGGTTCTTGCGTAAGGCCACGGGGTCTCCGTGGTTCGTTCGTAACGCAGATCTCCACCGCGATTTAGATCTCGAGTCCATAGCCCTCTTCATGAAGCACGCCTCACAGCGGCATTATGAAAGGGCTACGGACCACCCTAACCCGCTGATAGCTTCCGTCCCTGACTACCCCATAGAGCCACCCGCGCTTCAATCCCTTCGTCGACCAAGACACGTTCTTGGTGACCCGGATGACGAAATCACCGCCGCGAATGCGGGGGCGTCGTCATCCAATCACGACAGAGTAAACACTACACAAATACAGCGACCCCGCCGGCGGGGTCGAAGACTTTAAGTGCCTTCAGTACCACACGCCTAAACCGGTACAAGCATGTTCCGGGGCGTTTGCTCTTATCCTCCAGTCTTTTCAGTACCTTCTGTACCACACGCCTAAACCGTTACAAGCATGTTCCGGGGCGTTTTCCTATTCCTCCCAACCTGGCAACGGCCCAAGCCGAGGTCCGTACCTAAGTGGTGCCCTTGCGCTAGTTGCCCCAACCTAATTTTAAGGTGGAGCGCCTTCCGCGCTCACCAAAAGTCCGGTAACGCAGCATCGGCCGTCTGAGGCCAACTGCATTTTGTCCATTAGAAAAAAAAAAAAAAAAAAAAAAAGTAAATTATTCAACGGTTGAGCGCCTTCCGCGCTCACCAAAAGTCCGGTAACGCAGCATCGGCCATCTGAGGCCAACTGCATTTTGTCCTTCAGAAAAAAAAAAAAAAAACAATAAATTATGTTCAGTTAGATATCAGTATTTTATTTAAGAAACCTTAGGAATACCCAGCTAGGAAGTAGAACAGTGGCTAGGCAGGCAGATTAGGCAATCGTATCACCACTCGTATCACCACACGTAGAACCACTATTCGTGTAGGTACATGGAACCCCCACATAATCTTATGACACTTGAATAGGGGAACTTTTTTACCTAAATATTCCTCCTTTCAAGTTTCAAATTATTTGGATAACGCTAAGGCTGCCAAAATGATCTGCATTGTTGCGATTCCCATTCCCATTTGCTACTGTAATTGGGAGGCATGTCCTGTCTCAGTATAATGCTGCTTCACATGCCCAAACATTATGGTGCAGCGCTGGTCAGATTAGCCTGTAGATACCTATATAAAGACACAGCGCCGCCGGCGACGTCGGGGAACTTAATTCTTTGTTTTATACCCACTTATTATGTAGTATTATCAAATTTTCCTCAAACCTTCCACTCCAATAACCGAAAAACGGTAAAACCCGTTCACAAAGCCCCAATTTACTCTATATACACGATCAATTTAAATCTGGCAATTTATCTCGGGATATTTTCCTTTGACGAGCTTCATGTGTACCTAACTCGTGTGCATCTATGTGTCACTGAGTTAATCGTGCAAGACGAAGATCCTGTGATGTCTACCATTAATCATTGGCACATCTAATGTTTCCGAATATAGGGAACTGAGTAGGTAGATTGTAGGAAGATGGAATGTTATCGATTTCGAGGGCTCTAGATTGTGCAATAATAGGTACTTACCAATTTGAACTATGGGTAAAAGTAGCAGCCTTTGTAATATGATTGCTGCTGAACGCGATTTTCCGGTATGTAAATAATAACTAAATAAGACTGGCCAAAGCGAGCCATGCCTTAAAAATACGAACGCCACAAAAATATCCCACATCTCAAAGACGTTTCCTATTCAAATCGCGTATTGTTCATGTTGAACATACTGGCTTGAAAATCTGTAGATACAGGACATAGTTGTGAACCATAGATCAAAAATCTATATCATGAATGAAACCAAAATATATTAAATTTAACTAACTATTGGTTCGCCCCGAACTGAGACCTCGCGATAACACCTTTATCAGCCCGACTACTTAACCAAGTAATTTCCATTTTTAACCGACTTCCCAAAAAAGGAGGAGGTTCTCAATTCGGTTGGTTTTTTTTAATGTTTTTTACCGCATATCTCCTGCGTTTATGAACCGATTTGGAAAATTCTTTTTTTATTTGAATAGATATATTTCCAGATTTGTCCCATTTTTTTCAGAGTCCAGTTCTGATGATGGAATCCATGAGGAATTGAGGGAACTCCTCAAATATTGTAGGCATACATATGGCGATGTTGATATTTTCAGCAACAAACCAAGCATTTGCATTCAAAAAGTAGAATAATCCTTTCACCACTAAGGTTCTTAGTTCCCTCAATTCCTCATGGATCCCATCATAAGAACTGGATTCTGAAAAAAATGGGACCAATCTGGAAGTATATCTAATCAAATAAAAAAAGAATTTTCCAAATCGGTTCATAAATGCCGGAGATATGCGGTAACAAACATTAAAAAAAAAAAAAAAAAAAAAAAAAAAAAATACAATCGAATTGAGAACCTCCTCCTTTTTGGGAAGTCGGTTAAAAATGTGAAATTGATAAGAAGCAGTTCAGCAGAGTCAGCGGCACACTCAGATTAACTTACCGACTTAAACCAGTTTTCCTGTGAGTCGGCCGCCCACTGAGACAGTAAGCGCGCGTAACGCTGCAAACTGCGTAGAGTGAGCGCAAACTAGCAAACCGTGAACGCTCTATTTCAAATATATGGAAGGGCGTACCTACTAAACCGATACGCCGCTAACTCAGTCGACGGCGAACAGTTTGCCTACTGGGGACGCAGCCTTAGGGTCACAGGCCGTGACTCACGGCATATAACAACAGAGATCAACATAATAATTTATTTGTAAAGTGTGTCAATAGATCTTTAATTTACCATTTGTCTTTTATCAGAGTGCGACACGGGTTGTCTTCGTATTGTTTATGTCGTGTTATCAGGCGCCACTTGCTAGACAGAGTACTAGCGTAAAACAGTGAGTCATGTTCCACAGTCTGAATGCGCACGCGTCGAAAGTAAAGTTAACTACAACTTTTCCACGATTAGGACCATTGATAACATTTAGTAATTGTATCTAAATAGGTATGGAATTTGGGATTAACATTTATGTTACTATAATAGTTTCCTTTATTTGGAATATTTACTACTGTTTATTCTAAACTGATAGTTTAAAAATATATTAATAACTTTTCATTAAAAAACCGACTTCCGCCATTGAATTCAGCTATCTGCTTGTTTTTATTTGCTAAAGGTATACTAAAACAACAACTTGTTGCTAAAAATACCAAAATCGCTATATGTATGCCTATACAGTTACCTCAATTCCTCATGGAATCCATCATAAAAACTGGGTTTTGATAAATGGGACCAATCTGGAAGTAGGTATATATCCATTACAGAGTAAAGAAAGAATTTTCCAAATCGGTTAATAAACGACGGAGAAATGAGATAACACACATAAAAAACAATACGAATTGAGAACCTCCTCCTTTTTTTGAATTCGGTTAAAAATCATTGTGTAGTTAAATCTTTGACATCATTAATTTATATTAACAACAATCTGACATAACACCCAACAGTCACATTTACGTAGTCTTGATCCCACACTAAGATTCCCTGTGTCGTTGGTATCAGGAACTACGAGTACCAACGTACAACAAACAAAAGTACCATGGTATCATAGCAACCAGACCCGAAACAAATATTTGCAGATCATACAAACATTTGTCCCGCAGCGGGAATCGAACACGCCATCTCTTGGATCTCAGCCGGCTATTCGCCCGCCGCGCCACAGAGGTCGACAAATTATATTATCAACTAATTGTAAATCTCGTTATAACAAAGTAACATTGAGATTATGTGGTAAGTTATATTTAGTTTTAAGTACCTATTGCAATTTTGATTGTTGTTGAAAGTTACAAGAGTTGCGTTTCTATTTAATTTGTTAATGTTCTAGGAATGCCTCGTGTTATCGCTAATAGGTACTAAACTGCTGAACAATAACAACAAATTAAGGTTAGGTCTATTTACCAATATTTATTATTAAATATTTGCTGTCTGCTCGTTTATTTAATCGAACATTTTTTTTTTGTTGAATCAGTTTTTTTTTGTGTACTTTGTACGATAACATGGCCCGCCCCTGCGATGGTCACGTGCTTAAACTGTGCTACGGGTGTGGATAAAAGGGTGGGCACATTATTATCATGACACCGATTCTCAGGTAAATGACCACCCGACCTCAAGGATGTCAACACCGCAGCGTGTGTTTTGACGTGTGTCTGTGACGTTTGTGTCTTCTCCTGCTTCACGTCTTCACCAGCAGAAGAAGAGTTATGCCCTTAGAGCCCTTCGGAGGAATGTGGTGTCAAAACCCATTCTAAACAAGCAAAATGTCAATGACAACGGCTTCACCCTCGTGGAAAAGAGACGTCGACAAAGATCATGCCGTAATCAACGCGGCACCGGCAAGATACCGACAGAGTCGACGACGCTGCATGCGGTTGAGCCGAATATCAAGATCTACCTCTGCCGAATAAGTGAGAAAACATCAGGAAATGATGTCCTACGGTTCGTGAGGGAAAGGTGCCAGGGCCGGATTCAGGGGACGTTTCGACTTTCTCTTCAGAGGCTGGAGACCAACAGGGCCACTGATTTCAAGTCCTACGCTCTCCAGGTTCAGGCAAAATACAAGGATGTGCTTCTTGATCCGGATTTCTGGCCAGCTGGCATTGTTTACAGACGCTATAGGGAAGCGGTTTTGAAACAAAATTCCTCAAAAGATGTTAAGTGATAGTTATGTAGGTACTTATAAAATATGAAACTCTTTTAAGGGTTAAGCTCGCCTTTGTACATGGCTTTCTTTTTTACTTATTTATATAATATTTTCTGTGTGCAATAAAGAATTATAAGAATTATGAATGTTAGTCTATAAGGTATATATTTCTATGGGCTTATTGTTTAGGTATAATTTATTGTACATTTACAATGTCTGAAATAAACAATTATTATTATTATTTTTATTGTGCTACGGGTGTGGATAACATGGCTCGCCCCTGCTACGTATACCGTATACCGAATGTACGTATACCGTGCTACGGGTGTGTTTTTGACTTGCGAGTGGAAGTTTAATCATTCTATCGACGAAGGTCTCCATACATTGTTTACTACACTCGGAGTCGGGAGCCTAGGAATGTTTTTCATAGCTTTGCGAATTTTAGTTTTTTTTTATACTTCTTGGCAAGCAAACAAGCATACGGCCCACTTGATGGAAAGCAGTTAATGAAGGCAATGAAGAAAGCTAATTATTTTGTAGAGGTGATGAATTTAAGTAGGTAAGTTCCTTGACATCTTTGCCACTAAGTAGAACACAATAAATAGCGTTGTCTCCTGGCGAGTGTGGTAAACAGCCAGTGCCCTATGACCCGGCTGTTATTTTTAGATACGACGACGACTTCCTTGTTATCAATGTACCGACTGTACTACACTGTTGCTACGTGCGCTTGTTTGTAGAGTTAGGAAGAACTAGACAGCGTGAGACAAAAAAAAACGAATACGAAACTTTTAAGGTCATATTCACACATTGGGTTGAGATTAGGGCCTACAGCGTGCAGAGGTAGAGCTTTCCATCATTACTGGTAGATTATCTATTATGCTATGGATATCGAGGAAATTAGTCTCCTTGGCAGATAACAGAAGATAGTTTTACTTGAGTTCTTAACTGATCCTGGACGTTGAAGTGGACTAAAGAGAGAGTGGTGCTAATAGATAGATAGATAGATGAACGCTTTACTATATACTAGGATAAATTGTAACAAAAAAATAGACATCATTGGCACAGTATAATGGTCGGCTTTATTGCTAAAAGTGATTTCGTTGAGGCAACTTTTCACCTTCTTTGCTGATGTGATCGGCCCAAAGTTTGGCACGGACTCTACCGTATATCTATGTAGCTAGGTTCAGAGTAATTATTTGCCTATAAAAAGTTTCAAATTTAGTCAACCGAGAAACTATTATGCTATTTGAATTGCATCAGACGCAGATAAGCTTCTCAAACAAGCTCTATCGGACAGGCTTTGTTGTTCAATTTACTGGTCAGTGGTATTACTATGCCCGCAGGGTCTATTTAGACCACTATCACGTCAGTCCATCTATAACAGCTTATTTTCTCCGTCTTCGTAATGGACGAAAAATTTTCAAATTTGGTATATATACAGAGCAAGATGACCCAATCATGGACGTATAGCGTAAATAAACGAATTCTGATTGTTATTTAAGAGGACAAATTAGAAACATTACTTACAAATATATCCTATGTTCCTAAACACAGAATACTAGAAAGTACGTTGTTTTTAATACGAAACAAATAAGATGAAAACATGTCGTTAAAGTCGTAAAAATATACAAAATGGAATTCGCTTAAATTTCGTTTTAGGTAAGTATTTTGAAACTAAAACTATCCGAATCAGAATAATAGCATAATATGGTGGAAATATGCTCGAATAACAAATTATTTTGATGTATTACGTTTGCATGGGCAGTTCATCCTTCCCCGACCCCTTAAGAGAAAATTGTCAAGTGCAGCACGCAACTTATCAAATTAAATGGCTCGTTATGACAAAAACAAATAGATTTTATAAAATCTGTAGTAAGAACATCGTTATGAAGTTGATGACATTTGGTATCAACAAGATTGTGCAACCTACCACACTGCGGCAGAAACAATTCAGTTATTGCAGACGAAATTTCCAGGACGCTATCTCGCGACGGGGAGAAGTTGACTGGCCACCAAAATCGTGTGATCTGACTTTTTATTTAAAGTTTTCTGAAGGGAAAGTGTGTGCAAATAATCCGCAGATGATTCCGAAACTCAAAACGGAAATTCGCTATCAAAATTCATCTACAATTGTGTCAAAATGTGACCGAAAATTTAGTGAAAATGGTGGACGTTTGCCAGCAAAGCTAAGGCAGCCGAATGTTCTGTTCCACACGGAACCTCTGTACTCATCTAGTAATTGATGTAATTATATGTCAATGCCTCTAGTCCATATTTTACATTAAAAAGAAAACACCTTCAAAATTAAACAGGAATATTTGTTTTATAAAAAAATAACCATGCTGACAGCTTAACTAACTAAACTTACTGTCTATCTTTGTGCACCAATTTTTAACAGAGGCACAAAGACAGACAGTAAGTTCAATTAGTTAAGCTGTGAGCATAGTTTTTTTTTATAAACCAAATATTCCTGTTTTAGTCCTGGTTTTAACAATTGGAACCAACTATATATGTAACACTTACAATCGATTTTCTATAAATGGTCATTTGACTAATATTTTCAATTAGCTAGGTACTTGTACCTATTAACTATTAAAATACTTACCATTACGATTCTAACGACCGTCCCTAATTAGTCTACATCTATAAATCACTCGTGGGCTCTCACACAATCTTATCATATTGCCATGACAATGTTTTGTAAACGCCTTTATCGATGTAAACAAGTTTTAAGTAATTCCGTACTCTGGACCGATAATTATTTTTAGCTTTACAAGTTGTGATAGTTCCCATTCATCAGGTGACGTTAATACTGAACGTACGTCAGTGCCGCTGGTGAATCAAACATGAACATTAAATATTCCGTACGTATTTGTGGTTTATATAGTATTTTTTCCAAATATATTTTGAATCAGAATGTATTTTTAAAAATATTTTTTGACCATAACATATTTTTTTAAGTTTTTATACAGGTTGTTTTTTTTAAATGGGACAGTATGGGGATATCCGAATCCATAAGAGATACGGGAAAACTGTCTTTGGAAACATTTGCTCATTTTGTATAAAAAAGATTTTGGCATAGTTATTTTTTTGGTTAAGCGTGAGTTCTCCGTAAAAATTAGTAGTTTTGATCAAAAATTTTTTATATGCGTATCGACTCGGTTTCATGTAAGGATTGTTTCATTGTATCGGAAGAAAAAAATCTGAGCAGCAGAGTTGAGTAGTCAAATTTAATAAAATGTTTTCTCATACAAATTGTGAGTAATCTGGTACCTACGTTAATAAAACTATCACAATAAATTTTCAAAATGGCCTCCCTCTTGCTGTTTCCAGGTACGGGTACGTTTCAGAATACCTCTTGTGGCCAATTGAACTAAAATTTTGTATACCTGCCAAGTGATGATGGCAGTATAATATTTAGGTGACATCAAGCTATCTGATGATGATGAACAACGGAACGCCTTGAAGTATACGACTTGGTGTTAGTAGTGATTTACTAATTGCATCGTATTCATTATCAGATGGCATACTAATTTAACAAATGCATTGCTTTGAAAAATATAGTAATTTTCCAACAAAAAACGAACTAAAGCAAATATTTATTGACAATTGTGTACATATTTTGTGTTTAGATATTATTAGGATTTCGTACATCCGATGAAAAAAATAGAACCCTCACGGGATCACTCTCCTGGCTGTGTGTCTATTTTCTATTTTATTTAATTTTCTCCGAACATATTGGAAGAAAAACATGAAATTTGGTACAATACATGTACAGAGTTAGGTGACCTGATTACGGACATATAGCGTAAACACATGAAATCAGATTTTGAGGGGCAAAAATGAAAAAAAAAACAAGAATCATTTGGTTGTTTTTATCATTTTAAAAAGCATCGTTTAAAATACATTAACGAAAATATACAAAAAATGAGCATCCTCTTCTCATCACTAAAAAAACTCAGGCTAAAATTAAAAAAGAATTTACCGAAAAATCTAAACGAAAATCCTAAGTTTTTATATTCCTGTGGGAAACGGATAATTTTCATGAAGTAAAAATGCGCATTAATGTCTTGCTTAATTTCACCTAAAACCAATAACTTAAATTGGTTTAATTGTTACAATGGTAGCCTATTTGTAGGGAACCCTCTACGCGCAGTTCAACTCACACTATTATTTTGGACCAGTGAAATGAGCTCACCTTGAGACAAAGAACGGTCTTACTTCTTGTAAAATGTTTTGTTGAGATAAAATATTTATTTTACTTCTATTATTTGATCGAATTCGTTTATTTAGGATCAAAATAATAATTATGTGCAGTAAATATTTATTGGAATGTATTGATTTAGTTAGGCGATAGCTGATGCCGGCGCCGAGTACATTCGGAGAAATGTTTTAGATTTGGATTCGGCTATTATTATTATGCTTTAGGAGGGCTATTTAATTTTTGATACCACAGAGACTCTTATTGCAATTTTTCGTGGGTCGATTGATCGAACCAAGTGCTCCTTTAAAATGCTAATACAACTCGACTATAGGATCCACAGGGACTCTACAGACACCTGAGACTTTTCATCTTTACGTCTTAGCGTGGCGGGTGCAGTGCAATGAAACGTTGGGCGCGTCCTAGGTGGACTTTACTTTTGCAGTTGTTATAGGCAGGGGTTTTTGCTTAACACTATGTGGGCAACCAGACAGCTCCACCATTTAATAAAACTAAAAAAAAACACGGATAGGATTATCATAAAAATGAATTTTTTGTTCTTAAAAAAACAAGTTCCTTTGTCTGTATGAGTGGGATTCAAGAACTTCTTTAGTTTTCTTCAAAGAATAGCTAAGGATATTCCTTTTAGGGTCAAGGCACTGTCGTCTAGCTCATTTGCTTTATAGATGTTTCTTACGTCTACCAATTAGACTTACCTACTTAACTAAGTATTCAAAGTTAGGTCATAAACAGGGGTCATAAATGTACCAAATTTGGTACACGTAACTACCAAGCCTGCCTATAAAATCTCTAATATTACCTTTGCTTCAATTCTTGGTTAAGTGGCTTTTATGTTAGTAAGGTAAGTAGTTAGATAGGTATTGAAAATTCTCAAAATGTTTAGGCTTCTATTTGTGACTAGATTAGAGACTAGACTAGAGCTACATTTGGGCAATCAACGTTTAATGAGGGTTAGGTATGCCCGCGATCTCACCCGCGTGGTGTATTTTTTCCATGAAAACCTCACCATCCCACTGATTTTCGGAAATTCCTTTATTAGTGCATCTCCGCACGACAAAAGTCATGCTTCTACAGTTGGTACGCTTTGTGCGTTGATTGTCAGCCACACAGTAACGCAACAGTTTTTATTATAAGTAGGTATTTAGAAGATTTTTAAATATGTAATTTTCCAGTCAAATTAGACAAATAGAGTAAAATAAATCTCAGAGTTTGTTCTTTGGTACCTAGAATTAAGCAGTGTGTAGGTATTTCAAAGAAAGGTACAAATTTAAGGTAATTCAAAACTACGGAATTTATTTTGTTGCCTACATTGACTGGGTTATAAAGCCATGTTTTTATTTATTTTTACCTACCAAATATATCTCTTGTTACAGCTATGCATCGCGATGATTTTGTGCAGAAGCAGCGAGTTCCAGTGCGAGAAAGTGTTCAGAATGACCGACGTTGTCTCCAGCTGTAGCGGTTGGCTTTCCACCATCATATACAACTTCTGCAACACAACCTATAAGATCGTCAAGAGGGATACTTCACTGATGTTAGGTAAGCAAAAGTCAACGCCTTTATGAGTTTTCAATCTTTTTGAGCCTGTAAACATCGAGAAAACCCCGCTCCCGAACTACAGCACCATAAATATATTATATGTTTTTATAATCAGTCGCTCCCTTCATCAAGATCTGCGTACACTTTATTTGATTACTAAAGTTACTATTGAAAGCTTTTGAATTGAATAAATTTCAGATCTGAGACACAAAAAACGATATGATTTAAATAATATTTTAATTTACCAGCTTATTATTCTATCATATTTACAGAAAAAATGGCACCAAAGAACCTTCATCAAGATCTTACGAGAAGTCACCTCGCCAGAGGTCGTTGGAGGCGGATAAAGAGGCAAGTGGCCACTGAATGTTGCCTCAGACCCTGCACCGTTGGCGACATCATCTTGTACTGTCCATATGACTCCAAGCTGTTAATAGAAAATCCGGGTATCCTTGACTGAAGGTTAACATGAAATTAAGTAAGTCCACAGGTGGACTCAGTTATCTCCCAATGCACGTCATAAAGCCAAAAAGCTGATTTGTTAACGTTGTAAAAAGTATTAATATATTTACAAAATATAATCGAAAATGCTTATTTACAGTGTGTTTATTGTCTTTTCCTACAACCTACCTTGTGCAATAAGTTCAATGTATTTAATGTACTCGAAAATACATTTTGAATTCGTAATATTTCAAAGCAAAAAAGTTTTTTGTTGAAAAAAATATTTTTCAAAACAAGCTTTTATTAAATAAGTAGGTAATTGTAACTGTAAGCTTATCAAAATGAGCCCAAACACTGCCAGGCTACTATTAATCATTGAGAAGTTTCATATTCCACCTACCGTCTCCAACATCAGCTTAGCTCGCTGTTACCATACTATTGTATTGTCAAGTATGAAAAGTTTCAGCACAATCGGTTGGGTGGAACTGATTCAAAATTCAGTTTCAAGATCTCACACTAACTAACGTACTAACCGGTCATGTTAAATAAATCTATGCTTATTTTATAACAAAAACGAATGCTAGCCTAACTTCATAAGAAATTGTTTGAGCAACTGCATGAAGTCGTTCCTTGATGCATAATTTGAATTTGAAGATCAAATTTTTGTTTATCTTGACCTGTTAGTTAGTGTAGGACAAATCTTGAAACAGAATTTTGAATCAGTTCCACTCAAACGATTGAGCTGAAATTTCTCATACGTGTCAAAGTTCAGATGACAATACAATGTTATGGTGACGGTGTTTGATCTGATTGATGGAGACGAAAGGTGGAACTCCTTGATGGTTAATAGAAGCCTGGCAGTGTTTGGGCTCATTTTGATCAGCTCACTGTTCCGATCAATAATTTAATAAAAGCTTATTTTGAAAAAAAAAAAAAAACGTTTTTTTATTCATACACTTATTAGTAATGTATCAATAATTCAGGTACTTAATAGAAAAAGTACATATTGTTCGTATCAAGCATGAAATGGCGCCTGATCTTACACTCAGAATTCAACTTTCGTCGCTCGTCTTCAGCTCACAATGAAACTAGCTTCTATACTCGTGAAAGAAAAAGCATAATTAAAGCTCGATGCGAAATGTACCCATAACACAACCCATGCTTTTAATAACTTTACTATCTGGGTACCGAAATAGTTTAACAAAGAAACCTATTTGCTAAGTACGTAGTACCTATCCCTGGCTATGTATAGGAAACGGCGTAGAAAACGAGCTTACCTAACTGATGTGTTCTGTTGAACTGGATTTGCTGGCTAAAGAAGCTTAGGCTGCATATACGTTAGTAGCAGGTCGGCACCTGTCGACAAGTGAAATGGTACGATAGCGACTCGCTATAGTTACTAACGTTGATGTGGCGCGAATTCGTACCGGTAAGCGCTGGATAGGCGCTGGAAACCTGTCTTTTACATGAATGTGGTCTAAAGAAGCTTAGTAATGGAGTCCCATATATCCAGGTGAAAACACTCCTCACACGAAAAGCCTTTTAGCGCCCCGTACTTGTCTAGTAAATGGCTTCTGTACAATCTTATTGAAAAATCGTTTACGAAGTGCAATGTAACACCCGATACGGTACAATTTTGAAAAGTCTTTGTATCAGTTGCCTTTCATGCAATAACATAACATAACACCCAACCTTTTGCAAAAGTTGTGCAATTAGGCAGTGCTCCACTCAATTGTCCACACAATGTCACAGATCGGCAAGTTTCAGGGGTAGTTTTAGGTATGCCTCTTCGAAATGTTGGAATAACTTGCCACCACCAATAAGAAACTCTAAGAGTGTAAACAGTTTTAGGCAAAAGCTTAGAAATTATCTTGTGAAAGCCCAAATTGGGCATGGGAACGTTAAAATTGATATTTCGCTTATTTAGACATCCTTTAGCTCCTTGATTTACATTTATCGATAACTAATAATTATATACTTACTTAATAATTATATGTATTTGATTATGCTTACCGATTATATTATTGTTCTTATATTTATTATTTGTTTATTTGATTTACTTCATTATGTTACATAGTATTTTATTGGTTTTATTTTATCTATTTTAAATGTCGCTGCTGCTTTACCCTCTCCATTTTTTTGGTTTCAGCTGAAAATCAGCGTTGGGTGTTAACTCATCCAGCATTTATGCTGAGCTGAACGCCATTTTGGCACACAGACACATGAGCCGATTTATCTGAGCCTTTATTTTTTAATTTGAAAAACGGCTAATTGCCACTGTTTTTCTTCACTTTTGCTGTCGTTTCGAGGCTGAGTTCTTAATCCTCTTAATCATGGGCACCACCCGCGACCGCGACGGTTCTCTAGTAGGTACCTCTGTTATTAAGTAGTTGTTGGATTTTTGGTATAGGCTTTGTATGTAGTTTTTTGTTTTTTAGTGTGCCAAATAAACGTTTTCTTTCTTTCTTTCTTAACCTGTGTCGTGGGTATCAGGAACTACGAATATTTGCAGATCATGTAAATATTTGTCCCGCGGCGGAATCGAACCCGCAACCTCTTGCGTCTCAGTTGGCTACTCGCCAGCCACGTAACCGAGGTCGTCAATACAAAGTACGGCTATTTAGGTTGGCAAAAGCTTATTGCGCATTCTAACTGTATAACGAGAGCTTACTCTACAGCAGCATTTTTCTTACCCTTAATTTATTTGATACAGTAGAATGAAGGACAGGACATGCAAGATACCTCAAGAGAATTGAGTTATTGGCCAATTGGTCCTTCTCGGTATCAGATCCTGATCAGCCGTAAGTGGGATGTGTGTTGTTGATGGTTCAAACTCATATATAATTTATCTACTCATCTTAGAACCAATAGGACCTGCCTGCTCTACTCGGTCGAAAATAGCTTCTATTATATATATTTATTATTAATAATTCTATTGCACTCATTTCGAAGAAAAACAAAATGAACTGGTCTCAGTCGTGTCCGAGTCGTAGGATTTTACGTGGAAAACCTTCATGTTCTCCGATTTCTTTGCATTTTTACAGGAATTTAATTTTGATTTTTGTTTTGAAAGCCAATATTACTTGATCAGGCCTTTCCTTTGATTGCTATATTCTTCTCTCCTGACTGCATTATTATATAAAAAAGTTCACTATAAAAAAATAAAAATTAACCGTGTTAATTTTTGACGACCTCTGTGGCGCGGCGGGCGAAGGTTCGCCTGCAACGCAGGAGGTTGCGGGTTCGATTCCCGCCTCGGAACAAATATTTGTACGATCTGCAGGTATTTATTCATGGTGTTCTGGGTATTTTCTATGTATAATAAAAATATCTATCTATGTAATGTATATTGTATTAAGTTGAAGCGATTTGAGACGCTTTCCTAAGGCCTACTGCAGTGTCCTAGGTGCTCAGCTAGGTAGCGGGTAGGCCAGGCGATGATGGCGCCACAGTACTCCCCCGCTGAGATCGTAACTACGATCGATAGTAGTCGGGGAATCTCATAATCCTTCCACTCTTCGTCTTCTTAACAGGGTTTGTAGGTACCCCGTCGGGAACTGGAATAGGGGTGGAAGTGGTCACCGGCGTCATCGTTGGCGTGATCATTGACGGAGGTGACGGAGGTGACGGCGCGTGAGTTGATGTCGGTGTTAGCGTTGGGTTTTGCGAAGGAGTTGGCATCAGCTTTGGGTCTTCACCTGCGATGTACGCTGGCTTCAGTCGGTCTACGGTCACGGTAAGTACTTTGTCTTGAACTTTGATGTCAAATGTCTTGGATCCTCGCCGCACGACCATGTAAGGGCCGGCGTAAGGTGCTTGAAGTGGACGTCGGACTGGACCAAGGCGTAGGAAGACGTGCGTCGCAGTACCCATATCTTTTGGTATGTAAAAAGGTCGAGTTGAGTGCCACACAGTTGGCTTTGGTGCCAGCATGCTCATGCGACTGCGGAGGCGATCGGCCATGTTAGTGATGTCGACTTCTTCCTCGAGGACGGTGTTGAAGAACTGTCCAGGCAAGCGGAGTGGCTCGCCGTAGACAAGTTCAGCGGCTGAAGATTGGATGTCGTCTTTCCATGCACTGCGGATGCCCAGCAGCACCAGCGGAAGTGCTTCGGTCCACTGGGATGACTCATGGCAGGTGATGGCGGCCTTGAGTTGGCGATGCAGGCGTTCAACTAGGTCGTTGGCGGCCGGGTGATAAGCAGTCGTTGTGAGGTGAGTGGCTCCGATCAGGGCGGCGATAGATTTGAAGAGACGCGACTCGAATTGGCGGCCACGATCCGTTGTGATGCGTTCGGGACAGCCGAACCGCGCGACCCAACCAGAGATGAAGGCAGAAGCGCAGGTGTCGGCTGTGATGTCGGTGAGTGGGTACGCCTCAGGCCAACGTGTGAAGCGGTCAACTATTGTGAGGCAGTACCTGTGGGAAGCAGACAAAGGTAAGGGACCTATTATATCCATGTGAACATGTTGAAATCGAGCTGATGGTGCTGTGAACGTGGTAAACGGTGCCGTTGTATGTCTTGTGATCTTGCACCGTTGGCATTGATGACATTCTTTAGCCCATTGTCGGCAGTCTCGCCTTACTCCCGGCCAAACAAATCTAGAAGTCACTAGACGTACTGTAGCTTTAGCGCCAGGATGACTTAGGCTATGAAGTGATTCGAAAACTTGACGGCGACATGCAGAAGTGACGTATGGTCGAGAGTTCGGAGTAGAAGTATCGCAGTATACTTGCGTTTTAGCGTCAGGTAGGGAAACCTTTTGCAGCTTTAGACTGGATCCATCCACGAGTAGAGTTTGTAGCTCAGCGTCTGTCTCTTGGGCTCGGGCAAGGCTGTGGTAATCTAGAGTTGTTGAAAGCTCTTCGATTCGAGAAAGGCTATCAGCCACGATATTGTCTTTACCCGCGACGAATCTGATTTCTGTGGAAAATTGAGATATAAAATCCAAATATCTGAATTGTCGGGGCGAACATTTGTCTCGTCGAGTGGTGAAAGCAAATGTGATAGGTTTGTGATCGGTCAGTATGGTGAATGGTCTTGCTTCTACCATAAAGCGAAAGTATCGTATAGCTTCATAAATCGCCAGGAGCTCGCGGTCGAACGTGCTATATTTTCGTTGCGCTTGACTGAGTTTTCTTGAGAAAAATGCCATGGGTTGCCAGTCGTTGCCTTTTCGCTGTTGTAGCACAGCTCCTATAGCCACGTCAGAAGCATCGGTCTGTATAGCAAGTTCTGCATCGGGATCTGGATGAACGAGCAAAGTAGCGTGAGAAATGCTTGACTTACAATCTTTGAAGGCTTCCAGCTGTTCGGGTGTAAGATCGATTGGTTTCGAACCTTTGCTCTGTTTTCCACCCAGCATCGTGTTAAGAGGCGCTTGTTTTTTGGCTGCTTCTGGAACAAACCAGCGGTCAAAGTTTAAGGTTCCTAGAAATCTTCTGAGCTCTTTGGTGTTTTTCGGTATCGGAAAATCTAGAATAGCTTGCGTTTTCGATTCGAGTGGGCTGATTCCTTCGGCAGAGACGCTGAATCCCAAGAAAGTGACTTTAGGTTGACCAAAAAAACATTTTGAGGTATTTATCAGGACACCGTAATCCTTTAGACGTCCGAAAAGTATACGAAGATGTTCGAGGTGTCGCTCTCTATTTTCAGAGAAAATGAGTATGTCATCTATGTAACCGTATGCAAAGTCCAGCCCATTCAGGACTTCGTCCATGAAGCGCTGGAACGTTTGACCCGCGTTTCTAAGGCCAAAGGTCATGTACGGGAATTCAAACATCCCGAATGGGGTCGTGATGGCAGTCTTCGGTATGTCGTCTTCAAAGACTGGTAGTTGATTGTAAGCTCTAACTAAGTCAATAGTCGTGAATATAGTTTTTCCTGTTAGCTGGTTAGTAAAATCGTGGATATGGCGCACAGGATAACGATCAGGAACCGTTTGAGCATTCAGTGCTCTATAATCCCCACAGGGTCTCCAACCATCATTTTTCATCTTAGCTAGATGAAGAGGAGATGACATGAAGATGAGAGGATGCTCTCGGACCTTCGTGCAGTTCCGTTTTGTAGCATTTCGTCAAACTCACGCTTTGCGATCTTTAACCTCTCGGGGTCCAAACGGCGTGGGCGGCTCGAAACAGGAGGTCCTGGAGTAGTTCGGATATGATGTACGGTTTTGTGCTTGGGCGTTGTCAGCTTACCAGCTGGGCGGGTGATATCAGGAAACTCCCGTAGTAGGTTATCAAAAATGGTGTCATCTGCTGTGGTACGTATGGATGAGATATCAAGTACACCTTCCTTGGGCTGCGGCGCGTCGATGGCAAGCATTGTGATTCCGTCGATGAGGCGTTGCTGTCTACAGTCTACAAGGAGATGGTAAAAACATAAAAAGTCTACTCCAATTATAGGCTTTGTAACCTCGGCCACGGTAAAGCGCCAGCTGAATGCTCGTCGTAGTCCAAAATCTAAGTTTAGTTGGATATGACCATATGTAGATATAAGCGTGCCATTTGCAGCAAATAGTTGGTACTTAGTCTTCGCTCTAGGCTCCCTTACGGCTGACTTTGGGAATACACACAGGTCCGAACCCGTGTCGATGAGGAATTGCGCCTTCGATTTCCGGTCAGTGATGAATAAGCGGCCTGATGATTTCGGGCAGTCAGCTACCGCCACTAGCCGCCGTTTCCATTTCCCGCCGATTTAAACGTGCATGGCTGTCTGCAGTTGATCGCCTTAGACCCGTAAATAAAATGATACCAGCAGTGCGGGTGATCATCGGGGCGTTCTCGTGACCTAGAACGGTTCCTGGAGGTCGAGCGGCTTCGGAAGTTCCGATTGTTGGTGCTTGACCGAGAGTTACGGGTTGAAAGATTTTGTACTTGTCTCGCCAATTCGTCGACACGTTTTGCCATCATTTCCAAGGCTGACACTGTACCTGGTGCTTCACATGCTGATGTACTAGCCGCCTGCTGCGTTGGTGATGAGATATCGTTAATTTTATCCGCCAGCTCAGCCACGGTTTTGAGTGTACTACCTGACTGCGAAGCAATAATCGTTTGGATGTGTGTAGGTAACCTATTTGACCAAATCTGTCTGATTAAATGCTCTGGGACGGTCGGTCCCGCTAAATTTTGCAAATGCCGCATAAATTGGGACGGCCTTCTATCGACCAGCTCTTCGTGGGTCAGTAATTGTTGCAGCTTACGCTCTTGAGAAGCAGACAATCGTTTAATTAACTCCGTTTTTAATTTTTCGTATCTACCACTAGCTGGTGGGTTCAAAATTACGTCCTTCACTTCCACCGCATACTGAGGCTCTAACTGACCGACGACATGATAGAACTTGGTCATATCAGCAGTAATATTTGAAATGGTAAACTGACCTTCGATCTGCGCAAACCAGACGGCCGGTTCCTCGGGCCAAAATGGGGGTACACGCACGCCCACTCTCCACAATCCAGGGTTTTGTTCAGAACATCCTGATGGTCCGGGCTGTTCCACGGCCGACTTCTCCATCTTCTTTGTTCGGGGTCACCACTGAAGCGATTTGAGACGCTTTCCTAAGGCCTACTGCAGTGTCCTAGGTGCTCAGCTAGGTAGCGGGTAGGCCAGGCGATGATTATGGAAACAGCAAGATGATTTACAGAGTTTAATGAAGATAGTCGATAGATACAGACGTTAGAAGGAAGGTAGAAACGATACAGATTTATACCAGTGAAATAGAAAGATGAAATATGAGTTTAGCGTAAATATGGCGAACAAAATGTTCGGCGGCTGAGCCAAAGCGGTACGTGCTCACTGTCGAACGGCTCGGAGCGAGTGTGTCGGCGACGCGAGCGCAATGATATTTTAATGTAGCATCGGTGTCCTCCGCTACCTCGTCCCGCGCGATCCCCGGTGCGCAGGGCCCTAGTCAGTGGACGGGCTCGGCATCGAGAACGGCGCCACAAAGTATATCAGTTATCTAGTACCCATAACACAAGCTCTGCTTAGCTTGGGGCTAGATAATGTTGTGTGAAATGTCCAGCATTTATTTATTTTATTTATAAAATTTTGAATTTTGTAATTTAAGCCAACATCGCTCAAAGTCAAAGTCAAAATCAAAAGTATTTTTTTCATTCAAATCACCTTCATTCAATCAACCTTTTGAATCGTCTTAATTACTTCTGTTCCAACGCGAAGCCTAGAAGAATTAGAGCAACAAACAAAAGGCTTGGCTTGATTTGATGATCCTTCTTACTACTAGGGGGAAGTGACTGTGTGGTGCCTCAAGAACAAGGAGAAGCTGATACATAGAAAAAAGAACTTAAAAACCTTAGGTATATGTAGTCAAAAGTAACGAGAATTAGCAAAAGTTCAAAAGACGCTACGACGCTTGATGTACTTATAAATAACAACCTCCTAATACCATGTAGTTAGGTAGGTACATATATTCCAAATTATTATTTTAGCAGTCAAGGGGTAGAGCGTCATCAGACCACGCAGCTATATCATTATAGTCATCTAGAGTGTAAAACGCTTTCTTATTTAGATTATTCTTTATGTAGAATTCAAATCTTTGAATAGGAAGTTTAGATGCACTTTCTGGAAGTTAATTATAGAAAACCGTACAAAATTCCCCATAAAGCCACGATGATATTTTTTTTATCTATCTATCTAATCAAAGACCAAAGAACTATAATTACCTCAATATTTTATATTATAGATAATATTGTATTGTATTGTTGTTTAAATTTATTTGTTTGGCTTAGATTTACCTGTGTATTTTGCTTGGGTGCTTTTCAGGTTCTAGAAGCTCAAAAATAGTAAGCATTCTAAATTGAATCCGTAATTTACTATCGGTCCATAATTCACAGAGTTATCGCAACACGAAACTTGGCATAATATCGTGGTAACGAAAATTTTGAACTGGCTACCAAACCGAGATATTTTCACATGAAAAACCAAATACTAAAAACATGACCGCTAAAAGCTGATTAAGATTTTTCACTTCATTGGTTGGTAAAATAGGTAGGTTGAATAAATCACTTTACCTATTTCTTTACTTGTTATTTGGTTCGTTCGAAGTCATTAGCGTCCAAAACTCCAAACTTTGGTATTCAAAGTAGAAACCGCAATGCATAAAGTCAAAGGTAAGTAAAAAGGTAAGTAAAGTATAGTCGATACTCGGAGCCGCGAGAAAACGATCGCAAATATTGGGGAAAGTTTTGAAAAATGTTAGCGTTCTGAATGCAGAGAGATTTATAGCACCTTATTCTAGGCGGGTAGAACAAAATCGGCTTTCTCTTGGATGATTAAATAAATCATCATCATCATCATCAACACTTACATATTATACAGGTTCATTGAAAATTATGTATCAAACAGAACTGGGTGATAGGTGAAAAGTGCATCAAATGCAAATGGAAGCTGTTCGGGATGTTCTACAAAGTTCAGTTTCTTAAAGGGAGGTTTCGGGACGGCACTAAAAAATTCTCGAATTTTCTGAATTAGTCTATAAAATTTGTGATATTGGTTCAATGCTAGTGTGATAGCGAATAAGTAGTCGATCGTAGATAATTGTAAAGGACGGACCACGAATAAAGAAATCACTGAATGAGCTGAATGATGTGTTTCGATTGGCCATCGCCACCTGGCTACCAGCCTTGAATTAGGTCACCAGATGAATTTGCCAAGCGGAATTGTCACCCTGCTGGCCCTCGTAACATTTTTGGTCCTTCGAAAGCCGAATTGAGAAAATACTGACCATCCACTTCAGATCATCGTCCATGGTAACGTATCTGCAGAAACGTGTACTACCACTTGGTCAATGAACACACCACCTGATTAAAGCACTGCCTTACCAACGTCCATTGGAATTGGTACAGCTGCCGTACCGTTTTGAATATCAAAACACGCAACATTACTTATTTCGGGTTTCACTTATGTGAAAAACATCGTATTTTCCGGATTTTTTGATAGATAGACAGAATATCGCTTGGGCGCTTTTGAACTTTTCTTTGGTCAGGCCTTTTCGTTTGATTGGCATATCCTTCGCTATTGGTCGTATTTTTGTTTCATAGGTCGATATTTCAGAAAAAAACAGCTTTGCAAATTTATCCAATTTTAATTATTATTATTAAAGTTAATATGACTTAAGTTCTCATAAATCTACCTAAGGACACATCGACCGGTGTCCTAGTTTTACGTGTTCCAAGCTGAAACGTGACCGCCTGTAAAATATCAAAAACATAACATAAAAATAAGTCTCTTATGTTCGTAGTCAATGATCCCACACTAGGATTCCCTGTGTCTTGGGTATCTGGAACTACGAGTACCGTGGTACAAAACACCCAGACTCACAACAAATATTTGCAGATTATACAAACATTTGTCCCGCAGTGGGGATCGAATCCGCAACCTCTCGCATCTCAGATCCTACTCGCCCGCCGCGTCACAGAGGTCGCCGAATACTTCTATTTTTTAGCAAACGGCCGCTATACTTACTCTTAGATTACTTTAAATGTTGAAATAACCTAGCAAACTATAACCTTTTTGAATTCAGAGAATTATAGCGTCACGAATTTCGGCATACTGTCGTTGCATCTAAAATTTTTGATCTGGCTTCCAAACCAAATTCAAAGATGTTTTTCACATCAATATAAGAATCCAAACCAAACGACCAAATTAAGGGCGGCCTAGTAATATCGATTGCACTAATTAAATAACTTAGTAACTATCAGGGCGAGGATGCATAGGTGGCTAAGTTCTGGCCATATACTGGCATCATTTTCAGATAGACTAGGTTACGTAAGCTGTAGCGTAAGTTTTGAGATGCTCAAGTTCACTTTTCTAAGAAAGTCCACCCAAAATATCTTTTTATAGAAATAAACACGTAAGTAAAACAAAATCTTTACAAACAACGATTATTCACTACGGTTAGTAGGCAGTCACTTAACGTAACGGGTTTATTCAGACTTGATATACGACAAAAACGATTAGCGCCAAAAATCGCTCACTTGTGTTTGAGCGTAATCGGTGAGATTTTCGGGTGTGATTACAATGACATAAGAGAGCGCGAGGAGCGAAGCGTAAAGCAATCGGATAGCTCCTTCCATTCATAGATTGCGCCATGATAGCCGCATATGCTTACAAATATATAAAAGTAATTTTATCTGTTTGAAAGTTAGTTTATATGTCGCGCTTTCACGCTAAAATGGCTAGGCTAATTTTGATACAATTTAGTATACACATATACATATATAGATATACATATGGTACACATATCAAAACTTTGTTGAAAATATTAGGTAGAGATACTATACCATACCATAAACGGGCTGTTTTTTTGAAATGGGACAGTATGGGGATATCCGAATCCATAAGAGATACGGGAAAACTGTCTTTGGAACCATTTGCTCATTTTGTATGAAAACGATTTTGGCATAGTTATTTTTTTGGTCAAGCGTGAGTTCTCCATAAAAATGAGTAGATTTGATCAAAATTTTTTTGAATGCGTATCTACTCAGTTTCATGTAAGGATTGTTTTCTTGTATTTTCTCGTGTGTTTTTTCTTTCATTCTTTCCAAACACTACAAAAACTAATATATTCCGTCTGATCGCGTACACTGAGAAAACAGTTCATCAAAAAATATGGTGATTTCACGTAAAGTAGGGAGCATACGGAAATAACCATAAAGTACGATGAAACTACTGTTGCTGCTGCTAACCATATATTATGATGAGCTGTCACCATGCATTAGTAGTTCGTGTCACCGTATGTCCGGACTTACGGTGACGGTAATCGTAATGGACCATTACTTTTTGAGAGAGAGCATAACATTACATATGACTGTCATCATATTTTTGTATGCTTTCCTACTATTTTTATGTGCTCTCCTCTAATTTCCGAGTAATCCCTATTATTTTATCATACTATTTATCCATGCTTTCCTACTATTATTGTATGCTTTCCTACTATTTTTAATGTGCTTTCCTCTCATTTCCGAGTAATTCCTGTTATTTCATCCTATACCATTTATCCATGCTTTCCTACTATTATTGATGTGCTTTCCTATTGATTTTTCTTACTATTTTTCTATGCCTCCTGTTGTAGTATGGCTCGGGTATTGTTCCTTTTTTTTAAATATGTATGGGCCAATTAATAAAGATAATTGACACATAGAATAAGCAAGAGTACGGTTAAGAGAATGATGATGATGTATAGTCGTTCATCGTCATCACTCCCGTAACCATACTTTTGCACGGTTATGGGTCAGAGTAGATTACTAAGTGTCAATTATCTTTATAAATTGGCCCACACATATTTAAGAAGAAGGAAAAATACCCGAGCCATGCTACAACAGGAGGCGTAGAAAATTATTAAGAATAAACAATAGGAAAGCACATCAATAATAGTAGGAAAGCATGGATAAATAGTAGGATGAAATAACAGAAAATACTCGGAAATGAGAGGAAAGCACATTCAGAAAAAAGTACCTACGTAATACAGAAAATAACCCTAATAAAGTAGGTACTTCTAGACAGAAGTACCTACTTTATTAGGTATTATTCTAGAACAGTGGATTTGGGATTTGGGGAATTATTTGCTATAATGGAAAAACATATGACGGATTAACATTTTAATTAAAAATTACAAATTATTATTAAATAACGCAAAATATATAATTTAGAGTAACGGAGTAGTAGTTTTAGGGTAACGGAGGCGGGCTCGCACCGTCTCTTGCCAGAGGGCGCACGACCTCCTGTCACGGACCAGCTGAGGGTCGAGACCACTGTTCCAAAGCTGACTGCACCTTATCCGCGTCACCTGTACAAAATTGCAAGTGGTTAGGTCAAATAGATTTTTATATATGGGGGTCGAAAGTAGCTTTAAATTTGGGGTAGTAAATTCTGTCGAAGTCAGCCTACAAAACTCGAAAGGAAATTAGCTAAATTTACCTAAATACAGTATTTTGTGACATGTTTACTTTATGGTACCATAAAGAGTATCTCTAATTAACATGGGCTTTCACATTAGATATTTTACTTAATACGAGACTAAAATCAATACCTTATTCAAATCCCTGGTGATTGATCCTAGAACACGACGCGACTTCAGGCGTGCTGGACAGAGAACGGGATCGAGACTCGGGCTTTGCCAGGATACCCAACGTAATAAGATAGGCACGTTGAGCCCTCCAGGCGTTCACCAACCAGCCATGGTTATGTACTGTCACAAGCTTTTACATCAACAGCTTGCATAAACTGGTGCACTAATCTTAAAACACTTATTTTTGTACACGAACAAATGTTAGGTATTATGAAACCCAGCTGATCTTTGTTGCACTTTGTTGCTTCAAATCACTTCACATTTTGTAACACTAACTATAGACAATCCGTAATATTTAAAATAAAATTACAAACAAAAGGCGGAGCGCATGTGCTTCCCTGCTAACTAAATAGAATAAAATGACCGGGCTAGGACCTACCCGCGTGCCGTTCGCAGTAGACTGGTGATTTCACAGTATTCTAATATGCCGGTCATCCAATATTATGAATCTGTATTCATACTTTAGTAAAACGATAAACGTATTTTTGTGTGATGATCACGGTATTTTGGAGTGCCGCGTCAAATATTATGGTTCCGTAATCATATTCGATGGTAATTTGTTACGTAATTGTATTTTTGTGTACTAGTCATGGTATTTTGGTGTGCGGTGTCAAATATTATGATTCCGTAATCATTATTTGATGTTTGTTCATTTGTTAAAATTAATTTTTGTATGCCCGTAGTCACATAGATAGATATATTAACACTTTATTGTACACCAGGAATACATAAAAGGATTTATTAAAATTAGCAGTACAATGGGCGGCCTTATCGCTGAGAGCGATTTCTTCCAGACAACCTTTGGATGGACAGTAACAAGCGAAGCAGTAACGAAACGGCGGAAGATATAGTCCGTAGTCGTATATTATAAGGATTTTATGCATAGAAGCTTCAAGAAAATTGATGCTAACTACAAAAATAAAGTGACGAAAACTGTTATATCTTAGGTATCATCGAATTTCTGCCAACCAGACATCCAGCAGACCATTTCATATTACGTAGTGTTATTTTAAGAGGAAAGCATCGTAAAGTATCGATTTAATCTTCTTATATTCTGTCACCGTTTATTACGGAGAATGGTCATCATAATATTGTATTACTTACTATTTAAACTAGATTATTTTATTATATATACATGATACAACCTTATTTTAGAACAATTCATCGTATTTTTGAAAGACGTATTGATATTTTATAATGAAGCCAAAATTACATTTTTCTCAGTGTACACCACACCACAGGCGGAGCGAATCGCTTGATAAACGACTGAAAAGTCTCCCCGCTTCGCTCTTGCTAACCAATCCGGAGGCAAACCTTTGCATGAGCACTATATAAGATGTCACCTCTCGATATTTCCATACACCTTTAATCTTTAGTTTAGATCACAAGCATCAACATTATCGGTAAGCTTAATTTTCAGTACTTTCTGGTATCTTTACAAAATGTGAATTTTATCTTTTCGGGATATCTTGGGTAAAACATTAACAAATTTGCTTATAGAAGCTTTCTTCAAAAATTTGCCTATAGAAGCTTTCTTCAAAGCTTTTTTAGCGCTCTTTTAGAGCTTAGCTCTAGAATTAGTTTCTAAGCTCACTAGTTTTAAGACTGAGACATTAACGAATTGAACTAATTTTATCAAAATAATAAATAATAATAAATAAATAAATCCTCACAGGCCATAAATAATAATAAAAATAAACACTTCGCTTTTTTTTTACCCTAGACTCATGATTACTTATTTATATACCACAAAGTTGTATTTATGGGAGTTAAAAAGAAATACATAAAAAGCTATTAGGAAATAGCTAGGTACCTATTTTTTTGTTGTTCGTTGAATAATAAAAAGGCTTTATTATTAGATGACCATAAAAACCAGAGTGCTTTAGCACCAATAAGTGGGACCACCAGTAGAATAGCTGACCCTTATCCCAAGTCTCACAAAAATATATTTAAAATAAATTAAATAAAAAATAAATTTCAAAGCAATTGTCTTCATGAAGATAATGTACAAGAAAATACCTATAAAATTTAAAAAATACAAAATGAATCAATCTATCTATCTAAAGACACCGTTGCAAACGATCTAAAAATAGCTCAACTGAATGTAACTAAAACACAATTTTATTGTCTTCGGGCAAAGCCCACTACGAGATAGTTCACCTATTTAAAGGTTTTACTTGAACTACAGGTTTAACTAGCTCCGGTGTGAGTTAGACTGAGATTGAAACACTCCTCTTGTATAATTGTCGTGTAAATCCTGCTCTTCTTGCCTTGCCTAAATTAAATCCATTACTATCTACTTAATGTGATTGAGGAAACAAAGTATAACAGATAAATAATTTCATACACTTATAATATCTAATGCAAAAGCCTGGCAATGATGGACTTTCCAAACTAACTGGGTTTCCAGGACTAAGATGAAATACATCGCAGCTTTGTTCCTGATCACCATCGTCTATGTGTCAGCCCACAAGACTCCAGTAGTCCTCTGCGGGCGGCAACTGGCTGACGCTAGAGCTTTACTATGCCTCGGAGCAGAGAATGTGCCTCAGAACAAGCGAGGATCTTCAAATAATAATATGATTGGTAAGTTTGCCCGATCAATATTATTGAAATTGGTTTCTGTGTAGTGCGGTGTTGATGCAGGTACCTACACCATAAATTACAGAGGCTATCAAAATTTTTACGTATTATTTATAGTTCATAATTCCTCCATAATACAGGCTCAGAAAGCTAGGTAACTTTGCTCGCTACCGTACACAATGTTTGCTAGCACTATCGTCCTCATAAATCATGATTTCTGGCTAGCTACATTCACTTGTTGCGTTCGTCTCTCAAACACTAAATTATAGACGGTCACTTCGCTGTAGCACAGGCTGTAGTCCGAACAACTACCAACTAAGCCTCAGTATCTCATCGCTCTCTATTATTCTGTACTAGCATGCGCCTATATCCTAACATATTAATATTATAAATGAAAAAGTTTGTAAGGATGGATGAATGGATGGATGGATGGATGGATGTTTGTTACTCTTTCACGCAAAAACTACAAAACGGATTTTGATGAAACTTTACAGTGTTATTATACCTAAGATTAGGATAGGATGATAACTTGTTTTTGTGGTTGTAGAAAACTTCTCCGATGACAAAAGCGAAGAGATGGAATGGCCTTGGACCGGCCGCCGTGGTGCGCTGACTGCCAACTGGTCTCGGTACAAGCGAGGCGGGATCGTTGACGAGTGCTGTCTCAAGCCGTGTACCACTGACGTCATCCTCGACTATTGTTAGACTACCCGCAAAGATGGCAAGACGGAGAACAATCCACGGTAGAGCAAAATAGCTCAAAGGCCACTCTACTCTATACTGTTTCACAGTTGCCTGCACATAGATACTAGAAAAAGTTACTCTAAAATGTATATAAATTAACAAACGCGTTATGTGACTCGAACACTACGGTACGGCAATATAAATAGGACGCCCTGAAGTTAGCCGGCTGTGGGCTGCGCGATAGGTTGTTTAATAACTAAATTGTTTAAGCGCATCTAGCAGCCAACTTCAGGCCGGCTTAGTTGTATCAGCCGTAGGTACTATTTCTACCTTGTCAGAAAAGTTAACCTATTAGAAGCTTTCCAGGATTAGACTCTACCGTGGATGAAACGCCCCAACTAGCCTTATGTTACGAAAACTACAAAGTTTTTATACGCCTTTCTCTAGTCATATGTTAAAAGTACTGTATATTAAAATATGTGAAAGTTTACTATGTTGATTGATTATTTTATTTTTTACAAATGGCAAATCCAGTCATTCATAATTAGGTTACAAAGCAAAACGATATAGCGACAATTACCAACTTTAACATTACAAATATACCTACTCTATCAAATTATTTGAAATGAAAAGGTACAGAGCCAAAACATAGAATTGAATGCCAACGTCGTCAAAACCCGACTGAGGGGTTATACCAGGGGGCGGGTAGCAGCTTCCACCTGAGTACTCAACATGAATACTGCGATCACCAATCCGCCAGCCATGCGTGGCGATTATAGCAATTCCCCCCAGTGGGGGAAGGGGTAGGCTTCGTCCAGCAGTGGATGTCTAAAGACTGATTAACCACAACACCAGTGGCCTTGGTGTGACCGGCCTGAGATGGATGCCATAAAAGCCTTGCTAAGAGATTACATCAGGGGAAGAACAGCAATCCACCTGAGTGCTTAACACCAAACTGCGATCACCAATCCACCTGCTAAGCACCTCAGGTGGATGCTGCTGCCCATCCCCTTGCGTGATTCCTGAGTCACCTTTTACGACATCCACGGGAGGAGTTGGAGGAGTCCTATTCTTAGACCGAGACTACCACAGCTCAAAAATATAGTAATACATACGTATATACTTACCATATACCTTGTGATAATAATATATGTAAAAAGAAATATTCCTTTTCTGTTATTTAGTGAATTCTGTCCTATTATAGAGCCTTACTCCGTACACTTTTTGCTAATTATTTTCTCGGCAAGGTAAAAAATACTTAGTCAAGAGAACTGCTAATTAGGTAAATTCCCCGCTAGCTAAATGATAACATAACACACTACTTTCATGTGATTTCGTTAGGGACATCTTAAATAACGAGAGAAGGGAAATATTTGATTTGTCTTAATAATAATACAAAGAATTCTCTATTTGCTCAGCCATTGTGAGCATTGTAATGGCCCTTAGCTATTGGATATTTACGTATAAGTAATACACCTACCTATAGCTAAAGCAAATAGGAAAGCTTCCGCATACTTATTGTAGGATCGTAGAAAGTATTGACCGTTTTCAGACGAAATAAATTAGGTGATTTGCGGGACTATTAAATCACTTCGATGGTTCTATGTTAGCTGTTCTTGAGATTTCGGCTATTTAGCAAATTCAAGACTAGTCATATGGAATGATGAAGCTGCTAGTTCGTAGTTGATTGCGACTGTATTCCGTGAAGTCATCAATATTTTTCCACATTGCTGTGACAAAAGTTTGTTATGCTAGCCCACGTTATCGTTTTACGTTTTACACAAAAAACTCTAAAAGAAAATTACTTCCAACTTATTAAACAGTCTAACAGACTAGACTCTCACAAACAGTCTACAGACGACCTCTGTAGCGCGGCGGGCGAAGGTTCGCCTGCGACGCACGAGGTTGCGGGTTTGATTCCCGTCTCTGAACAAATATTTGTACGATTTGCAGATAATTGTTCAGGGTGTTCTGGGTATTTTTCTACGTATAATAAAAAAATATCTATCTATGTAATGTATTGTGTTAAGTATATCAGTTATCTAGTACCCATAACACAAGCTCTGCTTAGCTTGGAGCTAGATGATGTTGTGTGAAATGTCCAGCATTTATTATTATTATTATTTTATTATCATTACAGAATGATGTCCCTGATTGATTCTTCAAACCCTGCAAGGAGCAGTTTTTTTTGAACGCCGCTAAATTGTTTTTTTTTTGTTATTTGTATAAATGGCGGAACTGTTATATGGCTCACCTGATGTTAAGCGATTATCTCAGCCCATTAAAAATGCAATATCTCTTAGGCTAGATCCACCTAGCAAGCGCCCTACTTGGCATTGCATTGCGTCCGTCATGTGAGGCATATAGATGTAGTCTCATGTGCCTGTAATTTCACCAGGATCTTTTTCAAACTGGAACACAACAATGCGAGCACTATTACTGCTACGCGACAGAAATAGGTACCAATGGCACCGTGGTAGTACTTCCCTGGACGAACTTTCACAAGGAGCTCTACTACTAGCAAAACTAGCTAGGTATGTACATAACACCCAACAGTCACATATATAGTACTAGGATTCCCTCTGTGTTGTGGGTATCAGGAACTACGAGTACCACGGGTTTTTTTATTATTCTACTTGACAAGCACACAAGCGTATGGACCCACCTCTGAACAAATATTTGCAGATCATGCAAACATTTGTCCCGCAGCGAGAATCGAACCAGCACCTCTTGCATCTCAGCCGGCTACTCATCCACCACGCCACGGTGATCGTCAAAACTTAGGAAGGTTGAACAGAGTTTGATAGTAAAATATCTTCTATCATTGACCACAAATGAACTAGAGTGGCTTTTATTCCAACCCCTGCGAATTTATTGTTTTGTGAAGGGTCGAGCTTGCCAAATAAATAAGTACAACACTGATTTACTTTCGAGGAAGGGATTTCAATTGGCAGAACCATTTTTGCTAAATTACGTCAGTAATCAAGGGGTGATCTATTGCAGAGCGAAACCAAATTTCTATGTGTTAGTATCCCCCAAAGTGGTGAGATTTGTAGTGATAATAATAATTTTACAGTAACATCAATGAAATTAATTAATATTATTACGAAATGTATCATCGCTATCGGGGGACAAACAAAGACCCTGGGTCTGTTTTATTATAATAAAGAAAATATTGTTATTCTGATTTCGGGACTTTCAAAGCTCTCATGTGATTAATATGATTTCTATTTGTATTCTGTAACTTGACGTAACTAAGAGCTGCCGCTGGCGGCGACTTAAGAGGAGGTTACTGGTAGCTAGCAAAAGGGCGATTAAGCCGATTTGCACGCGAATGAAGGTTGCTTCTAATTTGGCTATTATTTCTTAAAACTCCATGAAACTTTGTACATATTATGATCGATTCCGGGACTGGGTAGAGCAGAGGTCAAAATGTCTACACGGACCGGCTGAATGTATAACACATCGTCCGCAGCTTGTGGTCGCGTTTAGTGGCCCCAAGGGCGGCAGCTCTAAGAGCTCCCATTGTGATCCTAAAGTTAGAATATTTTTTTTTTATATTACTTGCCAAGCAAACAAGCATACCTGATGGTAAGCATTTACCGTAGCCTATGAACGACTGCAACACTAGAGGCATCACACACGCGCTGCCGGCCCTGAGACATAAAGATGAAGTCTCATATGCCTGTAATTACACCGGCACCGTACCCTTTAAACCGAAACACAGCAATACGAGCACTACTGCTTCAATAAATATATGAATATGAATAGGTAACTATACCCATGTCGAGGCATATACATAATCTGGCCAAGTAACTAAGTCTTGAATTTGTTTCTTGCACAGATTATTCAGAGTATAACCCTGGTATCTAAAAAGGTAACGTTATTCATAAGTAGCAGTAGATAATCCCTTAAACATTAATAGCCCTCCTCCTATCTTGTCCACTTCACCAAATTACGGAAAAGATGAAGCAATTCAAACATCTTTACATAAATACACCGAAAGCACCATTTAAGCGTTATTAAATCATTGTGCAAACAGCAAGCACTTTATTAAAAACCGTTTAGGCGTAATGTACCAAAAATAAATATTATACCATGACCGGATATTAAAGGAATATCTACGAAAATGATCTTCCTTCTTTAGAATTCGGAAACAACTATATTGAAATAACAAACTCACGGCTCAATAACTTTATTCTATTAAATTATATTTTTTAACAAGTATAAACTTAAATAGTTATTCTATAAACAACACCAAATTGACATTATTTAGATAAGTTTTTATAAACTAGTTAAATATTAACAAACAACATTTATGTTCTTGGTTAGGCTGGTTTTAGAGTCACGCTGACAGCACGCTGACCATCGGCGCTGACAGCTCAGCGCGTTGCTTGCCTACAATTTTTTGCGCTGATTGCTACGCGTTATTCTAAAACGCTTCCTAGAAGTTACGTTCATACGTTTCGGCTGTCAAAGCTGACAGTCAGCGTGCGGTCAGCGTGACTCTAAAACCAGCCTTACGGGTTTTTATCTTCAGAAGTAGCTTTTTTTATTAATCACGAATATACAGGGTGCCTTGGTGTATACGGCATAAGAAAAGACCCCTCCGTCTCCTCCAATGGATGTCGTAAAAACCGGCTGCCAAACGTGGTGATTATGACAAATCTCTCCCATTGCATTCTATAGGGGTGGCATCATCCAACAGTGGGCGTCTAACGGCTGATGGAGATACAGGGTGTAGCTATATAATGAAAGTCTAAGGTAAAGTACCTTTAGAGTTATTTTTTCTGTACGGAACAGCATTTGCCATCTACTCCTTTCTGTTGCTTAGAAACATCGTTCGCCATAGCGACAATTTACTTAGTAACCAATGTAAAATGCCAAGTAATCTTTCTCACTCTAGTCAACGATGATACTGAGCGACAGATAGGGATAGAGTTACGGGTAATAGCTGTTCCGTGCGTAAGTCAGGTCCAACCCTTACTTTGTAGTTAGTGTGTTTATTCTTAGAAAACTTGAGAAGATTGTGCGTTATTGAATAATTTGAGAAATTCTACTTTACTGTTAAAAAAGTTAGTTACGAAGTTACCTAAAAGTTTATGGATTTTTATAAAAAATATCGATCAACGAACCAATGTTAATTATTTGTTGTTATACATGAACCTGTCAAATAGGAGTTGTAAGCGTGTCGCTACTGTTTAGACACGAGCGGCGACAAAGTTTAATCGGTATTATCTACACTAGTCATAAATAATTAACGTTGTTTGAACTGTATTTAGTACCTGTACAAAGTTCTAAACAAAATATAAAGACGGCTGGCACAAACAAGTTGGATTTGAAAGACACTTGCTAAGTATTGAGTTTTGCCCCGCTGTTTTAACTCACTCAGACCGCTATTGATCTGAGGGCCTATTACGTGTTTTGCATTGCAACAATCACTTTGCGAGTCGTGAGTATTCAACGTGACTTACGTAGTAACTATTTATTAATCTGTTCTGTTTCTATATTTACAATGTAAGTCACGTTGAATACTCACGACTCGCAAAGTGATTGTTGCAATGCAATACTCATAATAGGCACTCTGTTGTTGCATGGTAATTGAAACAACGCCTCTAGCGAACTGTTTTGGCAACTCATCTTGCCTATAAAAACACCGTGAAACACGCTCACGTAAGAAAGTGAAATCAATGGTGGCAGTTTCAGACTATGGTGCCATTGATCCAAAATTTTAATTATTTGTATCAAGTTTTAAACGAGACACAAAATCACTATAATATACACAACTAACACTAGAACAGCTGGGTAAAGTCTTTCGCCCGAAGACCACATGGACCAGTGATCTGGGCTGGACTCCGGTCACGAGCTCGGTGATAAATCTGGAAGAGAAGCACGCATCACACTGGGCCTTTTTTGGGTACACGGGTATGGATTTGTAGGCATTATAAATTATAGACTGCTTAAAAGGTACTTTTCATAGATATTCTAGAAAACTCATCTTCCTCAGTCAGTAGACATCCACTGCTAGACATAGGCCCCCATATAATACCAGGACAAACGGTCTTGAGCCACCTCCATCCACTCTGCATCCTGCAACTTCTACAATTTCATCGATTTATCGAGTGAATGACATCTTTTCTTAATTATTTTTTGTATACCTACTATGTGTTTTTGTGTAGTGATCAATAAAAAGTTACCATCTATATATCTTACACTACGTCGTCCGGTTCATGGTCGCCACTCTAGAACCTTTATTCTCCAGCGATTGTCGGTTCTGCAAACTATTATGGCCTGCCCATTGCCACAAAGTTCTAATTGCCTAGATAACTACTGAACCGCTAATGTTAGTAAACTACTTACCAAGGTTTTGCATTTGATGTTGACTGAGAACAACCACGAAAGTGTCTTCCTCTGAGAATTTATCTTGTGATTTATGTTCTGTTAATTCCGCTTCGGTACCTGTTGTGACAATAAATAAAATTATTGTGACTAATGTGTGACGAACACACAATTTTATCAAGTAGAAGTTTTATTCAAGAAACACAATCACAGACAAGTGGCAATCGAAGCGTTCGCAAAACACATAAGTAATAAAATATACCCGCATAAGTGTATATCATTCATTTTGTAAACGGGAAATTTTCACGTACCGATATGTTGGTGGAAACACTAACAGGTTTCAACCCTGATCGACCTGACCGTTCACTGTTTTACAAAATGAATGATATAATTCACGAAAGTTATTTTAGTATGTGGTAATCATTGACATTGTAACTCATTGTAGCTTTGACCATCTGAGTGCGTCTGTAACAACTAATATTTTGCGAATACATTCCTACGAAATACAATAGTAGGATGCGTCTAGTCAGCTGGTTTTAGAGTCATGCTGACCGCACGCTGACCGTCGGCGCTGACAGCCGAAACGTATGAACTTCTAGGAAGCGTTTTAGAATAACGCGTAGCAATCAGCGCGTGCGGTGGTCAGCGCTGACCACCGCACGCGCGCCTCTGCCGTCAGTGAGCGTTCTTGTATTGAGCCGAGCGGACACCGTCAGCGTGTACAGTGATCAGCACGATACTGAAAGTCTCGCACTGAACCTCAGCGCTGACAAGCTACGCGCTGAGCTGTCAGCGCCGATGGTCAGCGTGACTCTAAACCCAGCCTAAAAGCGGTGGAGGAACCCTTTTACTTTTTATTTGACACAAGCTTGACGTTCGAAAACGATCCTTGTGGTTACGGATTATGTAATATTTTATTTCGACGTTTTAGATTGTGTAGACTAGACACACCCTAAATTTTTTTTTGTTTGATTATATGTGTGTCTATGTGGCCCATCTGATGTTGAGTGGCAACTCCAGCCTATAACAAATGCAATACCCCTTAGGTCACATCCACCTAAGACGCACCTTATGTGACATTGCACTGCACCCCCCGTTACCCAGATAGCTGATTCTAAGTTTTTTTGCAAACAATTGACACGGGCGTTTGGTGTAGTGTAAAACGGATTTTTGTATGGAAAATGATGTTCACAGAGTGTACGATATCGCCATACAAAATCCTTGTTACACTAAACCAAACGCCTGTGTCAATTGTTTGCAAAAAACTTAGAATCAGCTCTCTGTTATAGAAAAGGTTTGAGACTGACTAGGTTTTATCGAAATAAATAGAACAACGAGCTGGTCCCATTTCTTTATGTTCATACTAGCATTTGCTCGTGGAACCTCTATTAAAAATTAATAACATTTTATAATTGTTTAAGTAGGATTATTAAATTACCAATATTTTATACCACATAGACTTTTCAGTTCTTAATTAATATCAACTTGCCAAAATGGAGTTGTTAATGTGTGTTATCAACAAGAAATATCTAGAACTATGAACTTCGGTAGAAATTTAGACAAACGCTTCATTAAGCCAGTCTAGACTAAATTATAAGTTACTGACTTACTCGATAAATACGTGGTGGTATCAATTTCTGTTGTTGATTCCGTTGTTGTGGACGATGTTGTTGTTGCAAGAGCTAAAACAAATAATGACGTCAGATTAAATCAGCATAGGTGGCAATGGACAGGTCATATAGCTCGCAGAACTGACAAGCGTTGGGCAATAAAATTACCATATTCAAAACAAATAAATTATCTTTATCTTTATCTTTAATAAAGGTTCTCGAGTGGCGACCTCAAACCGAGCGACGCGGTTAAGGAGGAGGGCCTTCCTTTGATGACTAAAGACATAATAAGCGTCGCAGGAAGTCGGTGGATGGAGGCGGTTCAAGACAATTCATCGTGGCATTTTAGTGGGGAAGCGTATGTCCAGCTGTGGGTTTCAGGCTGATGATGATTATGAGATGTTTTTTGATCGAATTAGGATCTATGTTTTCGTAGAAGAACCAAGACCACCGACATAGCTCTCATAATTAGCAAAAGTGGCAATGGACAGGCCATATAGCTCGCCAAAGCCGAGTGGCGACCACGAACCAGACAACGCAGTTTAAGACGGCCCCCCACTCGATGAGCCAATGCCAAACGGTTGTAACGGTTGCAGGAAGGCGGTGGATGGAGGAGTCTTAAGGCTATTCGTAATGTCGTTGCGCGACCCTAGCTGTGGCCTTCTACAAGTAGTAGATGATGATGATGATGATATTCATATCAAACAGAGCTGCGAGTGATTAGAATGAATACGTAATGGCCCATTCGAAATACAAACGTGTATTTTCTACGATTTTCTTTAATGTAAGAACAGCTTACTCTAGTGTGTACCAAATACAAATACATTTATTTACCATTAATATTTACATGTTAAGTGTATAACTTAGATTACTAATAGCCCCCGCACTAGGGCAAGCCTGTATCGCAGGAGGCCGGTAACAAAAAACGATAACCTAGAGTCTATAGGTTATCGTTTTTTCTAGACGTTTTTTTGGTTATCTAGTCTAGACAGTAATAAAATAACACAGTTATAGGGCAAAACCTAAAAGATGAGGAATACAAAGACTTGGCCTACATTATTCAAGTGTAAGAGTGTGAGTGTGTGTATGTGTTTGAGTGGCTGAGTGTGATGGAGTGGGTGAGAAAAGGAGGAGGGAGTATAAGAGTAGGATAATGCCGGAACAGAAAAGAGGAGAATCAGACTTGAACTCCCAAAACATTATCTGTTCGATGTAGCTAGTAAGAAGTAAGAAGCCACTTTCTGATCCTTTCTTTTAAGCCATATACAATGAGCAGGACAGAGGTGAAAATAAAAGTATTCAAAGCGTCTTAAAAAATGGGTTTTTAATTGCTGGTACTTTTATTCAACACACAAATTTACCTGGCTCATATCACCTAGGCGATTTGATTTTGTGGTGTTCAAATGAGACTTATAATTCCATTTTGTGTTCCCAAGTGAACATAGTGGAATAAGCCTGTAAAAGCTATCAAAATCTACACTAACATTATAAAAAGGTAAAATTACTTTGATTTTGTAAAACGGGAAATTTTCACGTACCGATATGTTGGTGGAAGCACCAACAGGAAACGCAGTGCGAGGAAGGACGCGGAGGGAGTGTAGCGCGGATCCTATACCAATGTATCATTCATATCCATATCCTATGTCAAATTACTAAATCGATTCTAAAAATTCTACATCCCTGATTAACATTAACCTATTTTTATTCTGATAAATATAGTTGACCAAGACAACGCAGACGATGTCGTGGGGATTCCGCTAGTTAAATATAAAGCAGGATTGAACCACACCCTACGTTTTAGTTAATAAACGAAGCAAGTGTCCGTACAATCATGTTCCTACGTATTGTGCTTCTGTGTACGTACCTACTTATATTGTTACACGGTACATGTACAAATTTATAGTTGCAGTAAATGTCACACGCGCATGTTTACGAAGCGCGAGTTGTTTCTGTTTACACTCGCTGGAGCTAAACTACTGACAATATACACAGTACAATATGTTTTTTGTTGAAAAAAATATTTTTAACACAAGCTATTATAATAATTCAGCTGATAATTCATCATAATAATCATCATCAGCCTATAGAAGTCCACTGTTGGACATAGGCCTTCCCTTAGAACGCGACGACGAACGGCCCCGGGCTACCTCCATCCACCGACTTCCTGTGACCTTTATATTGTCTTTGGTCTATCAAGAGGGCTTTTTTACACTGCATCGTCCGGTTTGTGGTTGACACTCGAGCACCTTTATTATCCAACTGTTGCCAGTTCTGTGAGCTATGTTCTGTCCATTGCCACTTCAACATACTAATTCTGAGATCCATGTCGGTGTTCTTGTTTCTTCTACGGACTTTCACATATCAGATCCTATCCCGTAGTAAAACTCCAAGCATAGCTCTCTACATAGCCCGATGCGCGATTTTGAGCTTGTATATAATGCCATAAGTTAGCGATCACGTCGCAGTGCCGTAAGTCATCATTGGCAAAACGCACTGGTTATAGACTTTCGTCGTAAGTCTTCAACTATATTTTCTCGTCATACAGGCCTGACGAGATAATATAGCCTAGTTTCCTAAAAGCTGCCCATCCGATTACAATTTTTATAAATAGCCTTCTGTTTCATTTTATTCCGGTTGGTGATGACGATGATGAAAGGTTTTTTATCATTCATTATCATCAGCTGGTTGATATTAACTAATGCACTAGGCCTCGCCTATTAAATGCAATGAGGGGATTTGCCGTAATCACCACGCTTGGTAGACTGATTGGTGACCGCACTGTAGAGGTACTCAGGTGGATGCTGCTGACCATCCTCTGGTGTGATCCATCTGTAAGCTTTTAAGTCATCCACGGGAGGTGACGGAGAGGTCTGTTTTTACTATAAACGGTAAAAAATATTTTTTATTGAATTTACTGCAAAGTGTATTTTTTGCGATGAAAAATGCCCGGGGTATTTACTGTTATGTTACTGCTTAATATACTGCGTTCGCTTGTCAATATTTACTGAGACTCCCTGTTAATACAATATCTTATTTTTGTTCGGTACCAAACACGACGCGCTGAAAATTGTTCCATTTATCATGAACACGGCCGCTCGTACGTTTAAGTTAACGCGAGGTTGCTTGTAAGGCAGGGCACAGGGGAAGTACCGTCAGTACCGTACAGAACCTAAGCTTTTCAAATCGAAATTGTTATACTTATTCATATTTTCAAGCTGTACCCATTTAAACAGGTTTTGTCCGACTGCCGATGCAGGGATATGTACTTTACGCATTTTGATGTATAACACAACAATTACATATACGTAGTTCTGATCGTGGGATCAAAACTTCGTTCTAGTATGGACTAGGATGCCCTGTGTCGTGGGTATTAGGAACTACGAGTACTATGGTACCATTTACACCCAGACACTGAATAAATATTTGCAGATCATACAAACATTTGTCCTGCAATGGGAATCGAACCCGCAACCTCTCTCAGCCGGCTTGATTTCAATAAATGAGGTGTCGTTAGAATAGTCTTGATTTTGAGAATTATTGATTACTAGCTGACCCATTCGCAAGTTCTACGCGTTTTGGCAGATGAAATGTCAAAACTCAACCCGAGTTGAATTGCATTTATTTGTCATTTACGATTAATTTTGGGCTCAACTGTGAGACAGCAACACAATTAGATAATTGTCAATAACTGACAAATTGAGGCCGAGATAAATAGACTTTACTTAGCACGTACTAATCTTGGCATTGCCCCTGTCACTCTCTAGCACGCGTGTGTTAACATTTGTGTGAGTGAGACATTAGTACGGACTAAAGTAACGTCTATTTATCTCCGCCTGAGTGTAATCGATGAGAAGTGCTGGTCTTACGACTATCTGATAGGATTCTGGTCGGAGTAAAAGAAAGCAGTTTTTTTAAATTTTATTGATTCTGACGCATCGATAAGAACACACTCTTTGCCACGCTATCTGTCTAGTAGACAAGTTAGTACTACTACCATAACAACTAAGTAGCATACTATCGGAGCCGTACGAAGCTTGGACTCTGTAACCAAATAGATATTCTGCGTCGAGGTATTTTTCCCCGAATAACAAGTAGGACTCACTCGTAAAATGAGCAATTTAAAAAGTAATCTTCGGGGCAGACGTTAATTAGAACCAACACCTTCAATAAATTAGAGCATTATTCATTTACTGGCGAAAAAAGCAAAGTTTTTTTAGGAATAAATTTGAATTTAGGTTGTGATGTTTTAAGATTGAATTCATAGAACTTGCAATACTTTTGAAATGAAATGGATTTATAAAGTATTTACAAGACCAGACTAGTCTTAATTAATAGTTTAGACTTATTAAATTTGTCTTAAGGAGTCCTATTCATTTCACCTGATGATGGACAAGGGAACCTTTGAATGTTTACTAGGACGGTAAATGACGAAACCCTTGAATGGCTACTTTGGGCTTATTAGATTTGTCTCAATGAGTCCTATTCATAACACCTACTAATGAGGACATAATTATTTATATTTTTTTTTCATTACTCAGCGTGTTTTTTATTACTATATTTCATTATTACATACGTTATTGAGCAGAGGGGATACTGGATACAGTAATTAGTTTTAAGTCACTAAATTCTAAGTGATACGGTATTGGGAGACGTCGAAGAAAAGAGATGATTGGAAGGTTTTCAGAGGAAAGCTTTGTCCAGCAAAGGGACGAAACAGTTTAGAAAAAAAACTAAGTGGTTATCCACTAAGATCGATGTAGTGAGATATATATATGTATAGATAGATAGATAAACTCTTTATCTATCTCTGTTCTCTGTTGCACACCAAATAAAAATACACAAAAAAATGAAATGAGCGGTCTTCTCGATAAAAGCGATCTCTTCCAGGCAACCTTTGATAGACTAAGGCAGCCAATAATCGTGGGCCATGTGAGAGGCGTAAACATGATAAATCATTTTTGTTAATCCAAATACATACAATAATTTGATTAAAATAAACTAAAACATATCAATATAATACTATTATTTTAAAACTAAATGCTATACAAATTAGATAGTGCTGCTTCAGCTCATAGGAGTGCAGTGAAAGGCCCGTCTAATTTCGATGATTTCTTTAAACTAGGATATGGACTGACCAGCTTTGGGAAGGCAAGCTATCTTTTAAAACGTTGTGCAAATGGCTGCAATAGGAATCGTCGGTGACAACCCGTGCCATCCAGTACAGCAGACGTCCAAGTGATCAAGATCTTCAGTCATGAAGTACTTACCGACCACAGAGAGATATTTGACTAACTGAACAATATGTACCAAGTACACAATGTTCTCTGAACATAAACAGGCATCCTACGCCCTAATGGGATCGGTATTATGAAGTAGACAACTCACAGACGACTCCTAGGCTAGTAACTAATTAGAAATATACATAGAAGCTAGAATTCGCGGAAACTTAAAGTAATTTGCTTGGAAGTGAAGATTATTTCCAATAAATTTATTCGTTTCATTGATTTCATTTTCGATCATAAATTTAAGACTTATTTTATCCCAAAAAATAAATATTTTTAGAATTTGAGGAATTTGCGTTACTTATATAAAATAGGAGCCGTGGTAGTCTCGGCCTTAAATAGGACACCTGAAACTTTTCCTGTGGTTGTTGTAAAAGACAAGTAAGGGATTATACCAGGGGATGGGCAGCAGCATCCACCTGAGTAATGAACACCAAACTGTGATCATCAATCCGCCTGCCAAGCGTGGTGATTATCGAAAATCCTCCCCATTGCAAACTACTTATAATATTATAATATATACTTATGTACACAAACACATAATAATTATTGTAACTTGCATATTCCTATCCGAATATGACTCTGTTTTGGCTTTGGTTTGTATACCTACCTAATTTATTAAATTGATTATCATATATATATAATATCACGCCTGTTTTTCGGCGGGGTAGGCAGAAAGCACGGATTACCACTTGCTACGATCCTGACATACCTATTTACGATAATATACGCTTCGGTTTAGGGTACTTTTGACCTGGCCTTTCTCCAGACGTCACCAATTAGGGCAGAACAAGTATGCCCATGTCTTCCCTTCCAACTGGCCCATTCTCACTCGCCTTATGCATATGTTCCGTCACTCGGATCTTCTTTCATCCATCTTCTCTGAGCATCATATTATTATTTTTAATTTGAATGAAATCCTCAAAAATTGCAGCGCCCTAACGACGGAACGGTTCATGTAGGTACCTACCTAACTAACAGCAGAAATAAGACTAACAAATTGTACGTACATCTGAGCAATAAATATATACCACAAACAAACCTCAAACAGTTACAGGGAAAGTTTTAAATGGAGTGCTATTCAGATTGCTCTCAATGGTGGAAAATTTGCGGTTTTTATTCTTCAAAATTAAAATAATCTACTTACTGTACAAAGTGAGATCATCCTGCGCGGTTCCAAGCGGGTTTTCCACGCGACAGTGGTAAGTACCGATGTCTTCCCGTGACACATTACTAATTTGTAGCGTAGCTGTGTGCTTGTAGCTCTCTGATTTTATGCTCTCCTGGTACTTTGAACCTGATAAATAAAACAAAAAAAATAAAAACACATCATATACTATTGATTTTTGTAAAAATCAATAATGTAAAAGGATAAAAAAATAATACTGAGATTATTGTTGTTTAGAAAAAGCTTCCCTTGTTGCATTTCCTTTTGCCAAATGAGCAACATCTCTGTATAGTACAGGCAAATTAGCAAAAAGTGTGGACCTAAATCGTGTAGTCGTGGATTCTTATGGAAACGTTAGATGACACGAAAAGAAGCTTATCCTAGGTTTGCACCGTTTCTGGCGCTTACGGAACCCTTTTAAATATTAGGTAAAAAGCCGTAACTTAAAAAGGCCGTAAATTTTAAAATAGAAAGAAATTACTTGATGTAAGTTAAATTACGTATAGAGAGACTGTCTTAGTGCATTATGATTTTAATAAACACCACGTGCATGTAGGGAACACAGTGTTGAACAAATGCATTTTCCGTAAATAAATACCAGTATAAAACTTCCGGCGGATGTAGTACTAATTAATGAATAAGTTTAAGTCAATTTCCAGAACTACATTAATTTTCCCCGAAGTAGAGCAACAATAATATATGGAAAAGTGCCTTCCGTGAGACGCACCAAGGTGCAAACCTTGTAATGTATTTCGAACATTTTTCTGATAATTCTATCAATTTGCACCGACTATCATAATGTTCCCGGAGCCGCAAAACCCAAAAAAGTTTTTTTTGTAAATGTTTTTTTTTGGTATGTTCCGTATGTCGGATTTAAAAAATACTAGGTGCAAATGTAGATCATAACGGTTCAAAGTCTATGCCAAATTGCACCGACTACTTCTATTTCCCCCATTAAGTTACGGATATTATAAGGTTTTCACCCTATTTCACCCTGTTCTGTTCTGTTTAAATTACTGATGCTTATTATTAGAGGTGATTTTTAAGCCATACAAAACAATTAGAAAAGTTTTCATGACTACATCTAATTAGTTCCACTCTTGTGCAAAAAATCACCTAATTTGACTGTACTAGTATTTAAAAGGCAACGTCAATCTGTTTAAACAAATGATAATTGACAATACGTACATACATACATAAACACCGCTGTTTTCCCCGAAGGTGTAGGTACGCAGAACCTCAAAGGATCTCTTTTCACCGTGGGTTGCTGTACAGTCGCAGGAATATAGACGTGACTAGTGGTGAGCTCATCGCCGCCATTGCTTTCCACGACTAACTCGGCTCTAACGCTTTTTTTCAGTAATAACATACTCCTAAATAAGCCAGTAGCCATGACAAATCTTATACCAACGAAAATTGCCTTGTCGAGCTATTTTCCGGGTAAGATAACAATGGTTTAATATGAAAAATGGCAGCGATGAGCTCACCACTGGTCACGTCTATGTTCCTGCGATATATATATAGTGAAAAGAGGCCCATTGAGGTTGAGGCTCTGCCACCCCTTCGAGGAAAAAGGCACGTGTCCATGTAAGTCAATCTTTATGAAAATACAAGTAAATGTTACAGAAATCTTAGTATCAATCATCGATGTGGATACATTTTAAACACCAACAACATAAATCAAGGGATTTGCTTATATCTTGAACTGTAAACTGACAGACTTTGAAAACAAAACGCCCCATATTTTAAAAGTCATTATCATCATATAGCCCTTAAACGTCCACTACTAAATGAGCCCTCTCCCATAAAATACAATAGGGAGATTTGCCATAATCACCACGCTTGGCAGGCGGATTGGTTTACAACTAATTCAAAATAATACTCAGGTTATAACGTTATAAATAACTATTTGAAGGCGGAGCTAAGCCCCGAGTAAAATGGATAACTAACTTTAAATTAAATTGTGAGAAGTCCCCAGACATCCACCTATTAGTTTCTGCGTAACTTGTACCTACAGCTATAATAAAGGTGACCATTTTGGGAATATCATTTACCATTCAGTAGTTTGCCATCGGCGCGGGTCCAATACACCAACGTCAGGGGATTGGCTTCAATCTTGCATCGTATGACGACCGATTCGCCCAGATAGCCTCCTAATAGTTTCTGCGTAACTTGGACTGATGGTTTGCCTGTTGGAATGAAAAGGGAGTTAATAATAATAATAATAATAATAAACTAAATGGTTGGATCATGGATCAGCTTCAGAAGGCAGTACTCTTGGACTCGGCACGCATAGTCAGGAGGTTCCTCTCTCTGCAGCCCTAGCCTCCGACCGCTTAGGCCTTGCTCCGCGGCCGGGGGATCCCGTTTAGATATATATTTTTTACTATGTTTTTTATACTTATTATGTTTTTTGTAGATAGTAGTCTTTATAGTAAAAAATATATTTTTGTAACGAGATTTTAAATAAATGTACTTATGTCATAATAATAATAATGTTTTATTTCAGGCTACATGGGAAATGTATAATAAAATTATACCTAAACAATAAGCCCATAGAATATATTATACCTTATAGACTAACATTTTAAAACTAACACTTTACATCTTTTGGAGGATTTTGATGCGATACCGCTTCCCTATAGCGTCGGTAAACAATGCCAGCTGGCCAGAAATCAGGTTTGAGGAGCTCATTCTTGTACACTGAGAAAACTGTTCATCAAAAAATAGGGTGATTTCACGTAAAGTAGGGAGCATACGGGAATAACCATAAAGTACGATGAAACTACTGTTGCTGCTGCTAACCATATATTATGATGAGCTGTCACCATGCATTAGTAGTTCGTATCACCGTATGTCCGGACTTACGGTGACGGTAATCGTAATGGACCATTAGTTTTTGAGAGAGAGCATAACATTACATATGACTGTCATCATATTTTTGTATGCTTTCCTACTACTTTTATGTGCTCTCCTCTAATTTCAGAGTTATTCCTATTATTTTATCATACTATTTATCCATGCTTTCCTACTATTATTGTATGCTTTCCTACTATTATTGTATGCTTTCCTACTATTTTTAATGTGCTTTCCTCTCATTTCCGAGTAACTCCTGTTATTTCATCCTACTATTTATCGATGCTTTCCTACTATTATTGTATGCTTTACTACAATTTTGAATGTGCTTTCCTCTTATGTCCGAGTAATTCCTGTTATTTCATCCTACTATTTATCCATGCTTTCCTACTATTATTGATGTGCTTTCCTATTGTTTATTCTTACTTATTTTCTACGCCTCCTGTTGTAGTATGGCTCGGGTATTGTTCCTTTTTCTTAAATATGTATGGGCCAATTTATAAAGATAATTGACACATAGAATAAGCAAGAGTACGGTTAAGAGAATGATGATGATGATGTATAGTCGTTCATCGTCATCATTCCCGTAACCGTACATTTGCACGGTTATGGGTCAGAGTAGATTACAAAGTGTCAATTATCTTTATAAATTGGCCCACACATTTTAAGAAGAAGGAACAATACCCAAGCCATACTACAAGAGGAGAGCGTAGAAAAATAGTAAGAATAAACAATAGGAAAGCACATCAATAATAGTAGGAAAGCAAGGATAAATAGTAGGATTAAATAACAGAAATTACTCGGAAATAAGAGGAAAGCACCTTCAGAAAAAAGTACGCAAAACAGAAAATAACCCTAATAAAGTAGGTACTTCTAGATAACAGTGGATTTGGGGAATTATTTGCTAGAATGGAAAAACATATGACAGATTAACATTTTTATTAAAAATTACAAAATATTATTAAATAACGCAAAATATATAATCTAGAGTATTAGGTAACGGAGGCGGGCTCGCACCATCTCTTGCCAGAGGGCGCTCGACCTCCTGTCACGGACCAGCTGAGGCTCGAGACCACTGTTTCAAAGCTGACTGCACCTTATCCGCGTCACCTGTACAAAATTGCAAGTGGTTAGGTCAAATAGATTTTTAAATATGGGGGTCGAAAGTAGCTTTAAATTTGAGGTAGTGAATTCTGCTGAAGTCAGCCTTCAAAAATCGAAAGGAAATTAGCTAAATTTACCTAAATACAGTATTTTGTGACATGTTTACTTTATGGTACCATAAAGAGTATCTCCAATTAACATGGGCTTTCACATTAGATATTTTACTTAATACGAGACTAAAATCCATACCTTCTTCAAGTCCCTGGAGATTGATCCCAGACACGACGCGACTTCAGGCGTGCTGGACAGAGAACGGGATCGGGACTCGGGCTTTGCCAGGATACCCAACGTAGTAAGATAGGCACGTTGAGCCCTCCTGGCGTTCACCAACCAGCCAGAAGTGTTGCGTTTGGTTTGGTAGGCGTCAGCAGGCAGAACGATGCGTAGTATTTATTGAACTTTAATTTTAAATGAACATCACTGGGCATCAGTCGGCAAAACTGGTTTATGTACTGTCACAAGCTTTAACATCAACAGCTTGCATAAACTGGTGCACTAATCTTATAACACTTAATGCACTTATTTGTAACATTGGTGCGTAACACGAACAAATTATTAGGTATTATGAAACCCAGCTGATTTTTATTGCACTTTGTTGCTTCAAATCACTTCACATTTTGTAACACTAACATACTTATAATAATATTTAATATATGACCGTCCGTAATATTTAAAATCAAACTTCAAACAAGGGGCGGAGCGCATGTGCTTCCCTGTTAACTGAATAGAATAAAATGACCGGGCTAGGACCTCCCCGCGTGCCGTTCGCAGTAGGCTGGTGATTTCACAGTATTTTAATATGCCGGTCATCCAATATTATGAATCTGTAATCGTACTTTAGTAAAACGATAAACGTATTTTTGTGTGCTGATCACGGTATTTTGGAGTCCGTAATCTTATTCGATGGTAATTTGTTACGTAATTGTATTTTTGGTTGCTGGTCATGGTATTTTAGTGTGATGTGTTAAATATTATGATCCCGTAATCATATTCGATGATACTTTGTTACGTAATTGTATTTTGGTATGCTGTGTCAAATATTATGATTCCGTAATCTTATTTGATGTTTGTTCATTTGTTAATTAATTTTTGTATCCCCGTAGTCACATAGATAGATAGATAGATTAACACTTTATTGTACACCAGGAATACATAAAAGGATTTATTCAAATTAGCAGTACAATGGGCGGCCTTATCGCTGAGAGTGATTTCTTCCAGGCAACCTTTGAATGGACAGTAACGAGCGAAGCAGTAACGAAACGGCGGAAGATATAGTCCGTAGTCGTATATTATAAGGATTTTATACATAGAAGCTTCAAGAAAATTGATGCTAACTACAAAAATAAAGTGACGAAAACTGTTATATCTTAGGTATCATCGAATTTCTGCCAAGCAGACATCCAGCAGACCATTTCATATTACGTAGTGTTATTTTAAGAGGAAAGCATCGTAAAGTATAGATTTAATCTTCTTATCTTCTGTCACCGTTTATTACCGAGAATGGTCATCTTAATATTGTATTACTTACTACTTAAACTCGATTATTTTATTATGTATACATGATACAACCTTATTTTAGAACAATTCATCGTATTTTTGAAAGACGTATTGATATTTTATAATGAAGCCAAAATGACATTTTTCTCAGTGTACCTTGCCGTAACCTGGAGAGCGTAGGACTTGAAGTCAGTGGCCCTATTGGTCTCCAGCCTCTGGAGGGACAGTCGTATCATCCCCTTAATCCGGCACCGGCACCTCTCCTTAATGCATACTTCCATTAGATTAGTAGGTATTGCGTATGTTAAACGAGCCGTTTGAAATCTAAGTAAATAAGATCTTTTGCGCGTGAATCAACGCATATTTCAGCACCTAAATCTACACACGACCTAAACGAGAATATACGTAGATATAAAGATATAGGTAAGCACAGTGTTTAACTACGTAGAGTTGAAAACGCCGTTCCCGCGAAATTCTTGGTTTTAAAACAAAAATATTATTTTTAAGGTTCCGTGTCTCAACAAGAAAAAACGGTACCTCCACAGAATGACTTTGTTGTTCAAATAAATGTATTCGCCATCTAAGGGATCTTGTACTAATTTGTATTCAAAGCTGTAATGGACTCATTATCATCTACAACCCGATTTTGCTCACAGCTGGGTAAAGGCCACTTTTAGTTTGTGCCATACACCACAAGCCTGAGCTCGCTAGTCTCCCCCATCTACGGCTCACAGTCAATTAATTAAATTCTACGCAGAATTCATATAATGTACTGTAGATAGGTTTACCTTCTATAGAGTTAGGATAGAGATCGAAACTTTGCTCACTTTCAACTTACCACTTATGATACACCTACACGGTCTATTGTACAGGATGAGTTTATTTTCATGGACTTGCAAAGCCAATTAAAGTAAAGAAGTTGATTACAAAGTTTGCATAAAAATTGGCAGAAATAAAATAAAAGGAGCTGCCCCGTGTAATTACAAATTATGTTGGAGTTTCTATCAAAAGTATAACCTAATAGTTATTTGTTATACAAGAGTGCAAAGTTGCTTTTTAACCGCGTGCTTAATTTTGATGACCGAGCAAGCGAAGGATTCTAAAATTTAATCACGAGCGTAGCGAGTGATTTAAAAGTTAGAATCCTGAGCGTCAGCGAGGGAATCAAAAGAGCACGAGGTGAATAATCTTTGCACTCGAGTGCAACACGTAACTTTTCTTCCCACCTCAGCGAGGAAATGACTAAATGCAAAAAAAAAACATTTGCTCATTTTTAACAATTTCAGTCAATTCTGTTGCCGTCAAATAAACTTCCTCGTCACTAGAATCACTCATTTTAGGTTTTTCACTATATAGTTTTCAAGCTTCTTGTTTTGAATCTAAGGTTTTAACAATATGAATGACGTGAAAAGAAAATGGCATGCGTAAAGAAAATTAAAAAAAAAATTACACCAAGAAGGTTCCGAGTCCGAGTTTTTAACAAATTAAAAAAGGTTGTATGATAAATTCGGCACCATGGAGGTAGAAGTAAATAGGTTTAATGATGTTTTGAATTCACAAACTTAGTGCACACGATGTTCTAAATTCAATTTTACTTTATCCTCTAGCGGATAAAAACGGCTTTTACACTCAGATACCGAATAGCAAAAATACTCTTTCCGAGATGGTGGGATGAAAAATAAATTTTCTTTATTAAATAAGAGAACATTTAAGATAATAACTAGCTGCCGCAGGAAAACGGCAGATCAAGAATATTAGTCATGGCATTTTATAGCGGAATCGTATATATCCAGAGCAATGTATGTTTACCGGCTGACGATAGCATAATATAAAATAAACTTGAGCGTTAAAAACTACAGCTAAAAAAGCTCCGACAAAAACCTCAACCTGTATAACGTAATGGGACCGAATAGTTCACGCATTTCAGAGATTTCTCCTCAATTTCCCACCTATGTAGTTGGTTGGAGGCAAATCAACTCGGGTCTAACAACTTGGAACTAAGTTTAAGAGGTTTTAACCGTTGTTCAACATTTTCAGGTAGGACTATTTGTGTAGATTCTATTTGTATTCTGGTCAATAGGGACATAAAAAAGCTTTTGCCATCCAAAAGGTTGTGTAATAGCGATTTTGATTAATACGTTTTTAGGGTTGGGGTTCCCAATTAAAGTCTAAGTTTTCGACTTTCCGGGCGGCGGCGACGCGTCGCCATCTTGGATTAAAGATACCAAAATTTGATTTTTTATTAAAATGCCTTGAGTGATCCTACGACAAAAGTGTACGTTACAAAAATACAAAAAATCTAATTCTTTATTTTTTTTAGATACCTACAAAAATAAATAGTTTTATTCTCTTTATTCTTTTCAAATACTTTTTTCCGTAGGTTCAACCTGTTGAGGGCGTTATTTAATAAAAAACAAATTTTGCCACCTTAAATAATTAAATAAAAATAAATAATTAATGAATGCTGGACATTTCACACAACATTATCTAGCCCCAAGCTAACCAGAGCTTGTGTTATGGCAATTAGATAACTGATATACGTAATATAATACATTACATAGATATATATTTTTATTATACATAGAAAATACCCAGAACACTCGGAACAATTATCTGCAGATTGCACAAATATTTGTTCCGAGGCGGGAATCGAACCCACAACCTCCTGCGGTGCGGTGTTATGTTCTGGTAAATAACATAACATAACACCCAATTGTCACATACGTAGTCTTGATCCCACACTAGGATTCCATGAGTCGTGGGTATCAGGAACTACGAGTACCATGGTACCATAGACCCGGAACAAATATTTGCAGATCATACAAACATTTGTCCCAGAGCGGGAATCGAACCCACAATCTCTTGCATCTCAGCCGGCTACTCGCCCACCACGCCACAGAGGGCGTCAAATCCAAGATGGCGACTCGCGCTTGCTCTCCTGCTGTCAAGATTTGACTCAAACTAATATTATAAATTATTATAGCCATGGTGTGTCCAGCCTAAGAATAGACTAGTCATAGTCTCCTCCCGTTGATATAGTAAAAGCCGACTAAGGGATTACACTAGGGGATGGGCAGCAGCATCCAGCGGAGTACTCAATACAAATACTGCGATCACCAATCCGCCTGCCAAGCATGGTGATTATGGCATTGTGGAGGCCGCGTCCAATAGTGGACATCTAACGGCTGATGATAATGATGATGAATATTATAAAAGCGAAAGTTTGGCTGTTTGGATGTTTGTTTGTCATTCAATAACGCCGTAACGACTGAACCAATTTCATAATTAACACTAGAAACGGGATATTTTCCATGATTTTTGAGCTTTATTAATTTCCGATATTCCCGATTATGAACCGATTTCGTTGATAAAACACACACACACACACTACACACACACACCCCCACACACACACACACACACATACATACACATACACAACATACATAAAATAAAAGACACATAACATAAAACACCAAGATAAAGGTATACATAGATAAAATTGCCCTGCATTGAGCTATACGCTACTTTTTATCCAGGTGTAAAGCGAGCAAAGCCGCGAACGGACCATAGAGTTCAATAAAAGCTTGTAACATCTAGTCTTATGTTACTGATGACACGGAAAAAAAGAGAGACAGGGATACGAATTTTAACCCTTGGTGAAATAGGATATAACAATATATTTATAGAGATAACTTACACAGAATATGTAGCAGTACTCTTTTGCTGACAGACGGCGGCACTCCATTGGTTGCAATGCAGAAATATGCGCCGCTCATAGCCCGACTTACAGCTGTCATGTTCAGCCAAGCGCCACTCCATTTGCTTACTGGAAGATTAGTTCTTATGGATGAGACTGTTTATACGGGCAGCGGTGAAAAACAATATAACGTGTTTCCATCAACTCAGTTTCAACGAGAAGGGCTACGCCGTAGCACTTCGTAGCACCTTCGGTCAGCAAGCATTTTATTGAGCAATTTTCAATTATTGTTTATATCAACACGCAAATATAGAAAAATATTAGGTAAAAATTTCCAATAAGTCGGTTTGTTGACCAAAGGTGCTACAGCATAGCATGTCGTAGCAACTCCGTAGCATTATGTCTTAGCCGGTCAGAACAACTATATAAGAAAACCAAATCAAAAGAATTTTATTAATTGAAATTACAAGGATTATTTCGATTCGTCTTATACTTAAATTAAAATTACTACAAACCGACCAAGCCTAGAAGAATCAGGCAACAAACACGGCTTGGCTTAATTTGATGATCTGTCTTACCACTAGGTGGGAAGCGTCTATGTGGTGTCTCAGAGCAGGGAGAAGCTGTGATACATAGTAAATGAGAACTTAACAATCTTAGGAAAATAGTCAAAAGTTAAAAATAACAGCAAGAGTTTATAACACAGAACAAGAGTTTAAAAGACAGCCTAGACAGTATGTGTACCTACATTACAGATGTTGACCAAAAACGGATTATTCATTTTGTTTGATTAGGATAAAACTTAAAGCTTTTCAAAATATTAAATGTGACCCACAAATTCTAATCCAGCGGTACTCAACCCATCATCTTTGCTGCCCCGACCAATTGAGCATTGTTGGGGCATTGCTGGTTAAAGTCAAAGATGCGGGTTCGAGTCTCGCTGGATTTAAATTACTAGATGTAAATGTAATAATCTGCATACGCATGGATTACATAAAAAAGGAATTAATTGATTCAAGCGTGACTTTGCGGAAACCCATTCTAAAATATAAAATAGACGAACAACTATAATAAAAAAGAAAACAAGAAAAAAAATAAAAAAATAAAATGGAAATAGAGTTCTTTCTGTTCGGTGTTCGGCGAGGCAACATGGTTGCGGAGTTTTTGCAGTAGTGTGTCTTTGTTGTTCTAGCACGCAGTGAGCCTACTGTTTCCTGAGGATGGTTGGTTGAGAGGCGAAACACGTGTCGAATTCTTTCAGAGTTTTCGTTGGAGAGGAGCGGAATTGTTACTATATATTTGTTCGTCTATTTTATATTATAAAAAAGGAACTATAATAAAAGGCACAAATGAATTTAGTAACCGACCCAATAGCAGCCGAAAATGTTCAGCATATAAACTGAACAAACCATCAAACAGCCTGTAAAATTGTGAATGTTTTACAGTTAGTTCATTAGCAGTAAAACGTACTCTGTGACACTGTGTGCAAATGAATGGAGCAGTTTTGAAACATGGAACAAACATGCTACAATTTCAACTTTCGGGCATGTCGTTTCGAATCCTTACTCGAAAGCATGCATAGCGGTTCCAGAGTTGTAATTATACAAGTTGTATTCTGATGGAGGGCTATCATCATCATCATCAGCATATGAAAAGGACACTGCTGGACATAGACCTCCCCCTTAGAATGCCATGAAAACCGTGTTTACAATATTGGAGTGGAGGGAACGGGGTTGCCATAATCACCACGCTTGTCAGGCGGATTGGTGATCGCAGTATTGGTGTTAAGTACTTAGGTGGATGCTGCTGCCCATCCCCTGGTGTAATCCCTTTGTTTACGGCATCCACGGGTTTATTACAACCGAATAATAGAGTAGACTGTGTTAGTATATCACTAGTGCCCTCATAATTAGTTCTACAAGAATGAGACAGTTTACAAATACAAGACATTACAAAATACACTGCAACATTCTACATGTCACGCTTGCATAGTTGCGTCACAGAATAAATAATACTGCTATCGCGTTTAAGGTAACTCGATCAAAAGGGCTTCACAAGATTCACTCATTCCGGCGACACTAATGCAGTTTTCAATGTTTATCTATGAACAGCCGATAGTTTAAATAGTAACTTTATTATTAGCGTTAATAAAGTTGCTATTTAAACCATCGCAATATTTATCATGTTTCGTGATTTGTTTTGTTGTCCGAGAAAGTTTAAATAGGTAGTGATAATTATGTTCACAATGATAGCTATGATAGTTTTAAAAGTTTTATAGCAATTTTGTTTATCATTGGATAAGTGTAATTATCATAATATATAAAAAATGCCAGTAAAACAGACTGTGTGGCACGCACGCATATTGAAACATATATTAAGCTCATAATAGCTCAATTTCATAACTTTTTTTAAATATGACCCAAAAATTAGCACTATTAGATCAACCTGTAGAAATTCACTGCTGGAAAAAGGCCTCCCGCATATAGAGTACCACGACATAAGCGAGTTGAAGGAGGGGGGGGGGGGGGGGTTTGCCATAATCACTACGCTTGGCAGACGAGTAGAGAAGGGGTCTAGTCTAGGCTTACATATGGAGTGACACAAGCCTTGTTGCGTCACTGTTTACAAAAGTTCTCTGCACAAATGAAAAGGTGTACAATTTTGAATGAGTTTAAACTCGCAGTTGGCGAAAATTTCTGCTTTCGAAATGCAGAAGCAAACAAGTAAACTATTTTGTGGGAAACTGAGAACATACATACCTGCTGGGTTTTTGCTTGGGATGGTTCATATGTTGATGGAAGTTTTTGGTCTACGTAATTTATATGCGGAAGTTTTATATCTGAAATAACCTCTCGAATTCCCTTTTACAGAATGTTTGTGGTTCAATGAGATGTTACATCTCACTAAACGAGATCTCTTAGTATCAGAGCATACAATCTTTTTCAAAACTCTATCACATAATAGTTCAGCTTGCGGATTACATAACTCTGTTGCTATCAGTTTCAATGGTGTTTCTATTCGAAATTACTCTTTTGCGAATTCCCAATTTTCGAAAAAACGTTGTTTCAAATAAAACAGCATTGAAACCGATAGCAACAGAGTTACGTAATCGCGCCCCTAATCCTACACTAGAATTCCATGTGTTATGGGTATCAAGGATCTATGAGTACCGTGGCACCCACAACACCCAGACCAAGAACAAATATTTGCAGATCATACAAACTTTTGTTCCGCAGCGGGAATCAGACCCGCACTTCTTGCGTCTTAGCTGGCTACTCACTCGCCGCGCCAAGGAGTTCGTCACCGCACAAATAAAAAGTACTTATCATAAAAGGTTTGGTCTGGAATAAATAAATTAACAATCTTACCACTTTTTCCATCCACGACCATCTGGGCTAAGTCTTCCCTCCGCCAAGCTATAGTCGGATGCGGCGTGCCAGATGCTACGCAGTGTAAAGTCACGTTCTCGCCTTCGCGCACTATGACTTCACCACTGCTGTCTGAGTCGACGATATCTGGTGGCACTATCAAAGAAATATTTAATTATGCCTATTAGCAGCTGTAAGGTAAGGATACCTCACTTGTTAGCACGAAGCAGTACCAATCCCATGCTAAATACAAGTTTTATATGGTGGGATTCGCATGCGATTGCACACGCGGTTTTGGTGCTGCTCCGTGTTACGTAATTCTGATCCAAAATTAATACTAACTATGTTTGTGAAAATCTTTTTATCCCGTTAAATATACATCGATGCAGTTGTCCCTACTGGTAATGGCCAATTAAACGCGGTATGAATAATTTAATCGATTTATACAGAGTGCTAGTCAGTAATGATACCTCTTCAGAAAGTACAGCTTACCAAAAACATGCAAGTGGTGGGTCTGCGTGATCATGGGTTCCGTATTAATCTGGCACATGTATCTCCCTCCGTCAGTCAGCCTCACGAACCGCAAGGTAAGTGTCCAGGTTTGGTCGGCTTTGGAGACTGCTATTCTATGGTTCTTGGTAATCACGTGGGATCCTATAGTCAGGATGGTCTGTGTATCCACACGCAGCCAGGCCACCTAATTGAAAAATAATTTTGTAAATAATGAATTTTCAAGGAACTGGCTAGAAAGAACTATACTGAAGTTGCCGTGGTGTGTTCGACCTTAAAAATAGATCCCTTCATGGTGGATGACGTAATATCCGACTAAGGGATTGACACCAGGGGATAGGCAGCAGCATCCACCTGAGTACTCAACACAAGTACTGCTATCACCAGTCCACCTGCAAAGCGTGGTGATTATGGCCCACGTTGTATTTTATGGAGGAGGCCTCGTCCAGCAGTGACGTCTAAAGGTTGCTGATGATATTTATTACGGTATTTACAATCGCTTTTATTACGTAGTAATTTTACCACAGGAAATAAACTAATATTTCCTTCCTTTTCACACATACCTACGGCTATTAAAATAGGACAAACGAAGAGCTTGATATAGGTATATCAATAAAATAAATAGATAAGAAGCATCCCACTGGTTCCTACTTGTACGTAAGCTTAACAAGGGTAGGTGCGATCCATTATTTATTCCCCTACACGTGACGATAAGCCTTTATCGTAAAGAGGTGGATAAGTTCTCGAATTTCGAAGGTTACCAGCTAAACTTATCAGCTATCTTTGCGGATAGGAATACAGCCACAAAGGCGTCGTCATAACTTGGAAGCGGGAAAGAACTTGCAGCTAATGTTACATCCGATACGCAAAGATATGTGAAGCCTATTAGAGGTAAGTACTTAGGATTATATTCCACACATGTTTTACAAAACAATTAGCATCATTCAGAAAGGTCGCACAATGGACAAGGATCAAAATCAAGTATTCGCTCAACAAAGGGACTTGTTCAGCGAAAATTGCTTCCTTTGCGTCGTGCAAAACCGTGTTTTATGACTGTACTGTGGAGCAATTCATATTTTGCAGACTCTGGGACCTCAGAAATAAGGCAACACAGACGTGGAAGCGGGATTGTTAAATTTGTGTTTTATCAAAAGTCATACAATTAAACGGTACATAACATTTATGGCCCCTATGGGTACATAGGTTATCGATCTAAGGCGTCCTAAGGTTGCAATACATTTTTAGTAATTACATTGTTTATTGCGACGTCAAACGGTTTACTACAGGGCGACCAAGCCACGATCCATTCGTCGTATTGTAAAGATTAATTTCATTATCATAAAGAATGCAATAGTTCACTTATATGAGAAGAGTTACACATTATTTCCTCAGAATAAATGCTAGGTCATACAAAACAATCAACTAAAAGTGCATAATAGTAAAACGAAGATAACTTTTGAAGAAGTTAACATTTTACCTAGTAGAGGGTATTTCCAGATTACCGCTTGATACCGCGGCACTCTCTAGTAGCGAAATAATGTTCAATTGTATAATATGAAGAGCAAGGGACACTTTGTACACCCTTAATAATTTCCGCTTCCGCAATCGCTCTCGCCTCTGCTACAGCATGGTGAAAAAGCGGTATCTCGACTCCATTGCGGCGTGAAAATGTGATAAGTGTTTCGACATTTAATCTTGTTTAAACTCGTTTCGACTCTCGTGAATACAGCTTATGTTTAGGTTTTGTTATTGCTGCGTCAAAAACGTGCTCAAAATTTATTAAGCCTCTAAAATTTGGGGTAAAACAGGGCAGCGAATTATTTTGTCCTTAAAATATAGACATCCCTTTCAGTTAAATATTTGGGACGAGATGAATCTAGTTTTCTAGATGTTTATGCGCTGAATATTGGAATATGAAGTGGACTTCGCAATTCTAGCAATTTCACTTACTGTAAAAGAACAAGACCATTATCAAAGATGAGTTTTTGCCCCGCTGCAATTCCTTTTACGATACAACTTCCAAATGAAACCCACCTTGTTTAACTAAGTTTTCTTGAAACGTCCCCAACTCTGCTACGTTTAATTATGATTTCTGACCCTTTAGTTCCTGACAGGAGCACAGTAATTGTGAAAAACGGCTTAGTTACCCTTGCTTATTCATACGAAAGGACACTGACATATTTCAGGACAGCCTGTTGTGCCAAATGGTGAAACTTTACCGTCATAATTGCCGTAGCTAGGACAGAACGCGGTTCCGTCTTAAAATTTACGATATACTAACTCAAGTATTAAACTGTGGCTTGGACCTTTTCCCAGGGACGTTACAATATGAATGGAAACGCATTACTTCGGGAAATAACTAATGGTGACTATTAGCATAAGTAATGGGGATGTGTAACTGGAGTTTCGTACAGGTAACAAACATCAAAGCCGTCCTTGTGTTTGTATAATTATGGATTGTTCATCTGAGATATGATTAGCTGAATGAGCTAATGTGCCAGCAATACCGCAGCATGTTATATACAGAGACGTGGTTTTCGTTACATAACACCTATTAAGCTTTTAAACACGTGTTTGACACCTGAGTACGGTCTATGAACTCACGTTTGAAATACGTTAGTTCAAAGCTTTGGCAGTTATTTGGCATTATAAGCACTCGTATGCATGGCGCTGGTGTAAATAATAGTAGGTAAATAAAATGTTTTCTTACCTTGTAACTGTGCAAGTTTTCAACCATGCAAGTGAGGGTAGCATCTCTTCCCACCACTACGGTCACATTCGTTTCAGATCCTAGAAATTTTGGTTGATCTGTAAAAGAAAAAGTCATGTCGAGTTTCATATTCATCATCATCAGCTTGTAAGAGTCCACTGCTGGACCAATGCCACGACGAATGGTCTTCATTTTCATATAGTATCTTTGGAACTATCTTGAACAAAAACATCGAATTGATCGATTATCTAACAATAGTTAGGTTAGGTACTTGATCGATCACGACTAGTTACTACTCTACACTACAACTAGTTACTTGCAATCAATGCAATAATTATAATGAATTTGCAGCTTTAGTCACATTCGGTTTACTTTTACTGAGGGGATTTTTTAATTTAAAATAGCTCGTTTATTTTCAACCACTGATATAATCAGATTGAGTAGCTGTTAGGGCAGCCTAACAAATAGCTACAAAGCTTTTGACGTATTTCTTCTTACACGAAGCCACTCATCTGCCGATCTTTGGTAAAGAATTGCTACCCTACAAATAGGTACCTACTTCAATATAGTAACATCATAGTTAATCCTTTGTTACAAAGCTAAGCTACGATTTAATTAGTAGCTTGATCCGATGCCAGTAACAGATCCTGGGGCGGTGCTAGTGTTGATATTGTGCTTCTTGCTTGCAATTAACAGCCTTTGGAGAAAGAGGTCAGACTTTTTTCATAAATATACCTAGTTACGATGGACCACCGATCCGCATCCCAAGCGTGATGATTATACCAAACCACCCCACTGCATTCTATGGGGAAAACCTCGTCCAGCATTAAACGTCCACCTGCTAATAATGATAGTTTTGGGTATGGTACAGGTGACTTTCTTGAACCAGTGTATTGACACGAAGAAAGGTATAAACATCGTTAGTAAGTCCTTGGTTTGTAGTAGGGCCTAGCATGTTTTGAACATTGATTTTTGTCAGATTTTGGCAAAGCCATTACACGTAAACATCATACCAGACAAACCGGTTACTTAAAATAAAATAAAATTTTAAGTAACCCTAAACAACCATATTCCATATACAAATGGAAAAATAAGAGTAATAATATACAAATCTTATGTCCTGATTCATTCATTCTCCTAATATTTTGCGTTAAAATGTGTTCCTTCGCTAAGCCGCCTACCTTTGATATTTCGTATGAAAACAAAATGATATAGCTTATAGACAGATACAAATTGCTTTTCCTCATATTGGATTTTGAAAGAGCTTTTTTGCATTGTCGCAAATATTAGCATTTGAGGACGAGGGAGAAATGTCCCCATTATATTGGTGAAATATTTTATACTTATGCGAAATTATTTTATACTTAGCACCGTTTCATCACCACTGTCAGGTTGAAATAAATAGACGTTACTTAGCACGAACTTATGCTTAGCATTGCCCCTGTCACTCTCTAGCACGCGTGTTTTAACATTTGTGTGACAGTGACAATGACAGTTCTATAAGCATTAGTACGGACTAAGTAACGTCCTCTATTAAGTTGCTACTAAGTACGACTATTTATATCGACCTAGTGTTTTTGCTGAAGTATTTAATGTTTGGATTGCTTGACTAACTGATTACATATATAATTAAGATTAGATTTTTTAAAACAGCTATTAGGCCCGAAGATAAGTAAATATACGATTGCACTATTCATTATATTTTATTTCTTCTAGATGACTGTTTTGTGTATCTGTGTGTTATCAAATAAATGTATTTCATTCTATTTACAATTGGCAAGATCTGAATACAAATGTTTGCTGACGATACCAACTTTTTATCAAAACCAGACATCTTATAAGGTCTTATAAGACTTTAAGGTTCCCACGTGCACCTTCTCGTTTCGGCTGAATTACGCTTTTTATTCTGGTTTATTGTTTTAAAAATCTAGAACATTGCATACCTTGCGTACCGATTATATTTACAAAATATTATGAAGATCTGCGACGTGTAGTTTTTAAATTAATGATAAACTACTTTTCGTCGTTCCGTCTAGCTCTACTTTTCCCTTTCTTCTAGATCTTCATCAAATTTTGTAGATATAATCAGATAATCGACACACAATCGCGTGCCGTTGTATATCCAGGTGCTATTGTGTCCCCTAAGAATTGTCCCCTCTATGTCCTCTCGTGAATATCGTGAAAGCCGACTAAGTGGTCATTCCAGGGAATGGGAAGCAGCATCCACATGAGTACTCAACACAAATAATGCGATCACCAATCCGCTTGCCAAGCATGGTGGTTATGGCAAACCCCCCATTGTATTAAATAGGGGAGGCTTCGCCCAGTAGTGGACGTAAACAAGCTGGCGATGATGAATAGGACAATACTTGTCAAGGTAATTTACTTGATTGTTGAAATAGAAAAAACGTAATTCAACCTAAAATCCGACGAGGTGTACGTGGGAACCTTAAGATTACATTACATGAGTATTATTGGAAATTGTTTAAATATTAGGCTGAGGTTTGAACGGTATTGATACAATTTGTGGTGGTCTTCATGTCACTTTGTTTCATCCTTTGTGTACAGAATAAACAACAGTACGTGGGTCAAAGGCTTGCTACGTGCCTACAGCGTAGCATTCCGTAGGCATCAATTATGTGCCCGATAAATAGGATGAATGGGCTATTAAGCTATATAAATGGAGTAGGCTAGTTATAGTGGAGACACGCGGCAACAGACGACAGCTTATTCGCGGGCTCTCTTGTAAATAATTTCTAAAAAGTAGTTTAAAGTTTAGTTTCAGTGTTTGTTTTGAGCTCATTTGCTTCATAAGAACTTATTTTTAAAAACTTACTTATTTACTAACGAGAATACGGTTTATCTTAGTGATTTCTAACACAAAACTTTCATTCAAAAACAATATCAGAACGCGCTTGACCTTGGACACATTTCGATGCAAACGTGTAACTACTATTGACTAATCTGTGGTGGTGGTGTATCGCTTTGAACTTTCGTGACCTCGCATAGTGCTTTGAATTTTTGAAACTTTTTATGTGGCGTTTTATGTTTTAGTACTGAACTGGCTGACCTATATTAACAAAACCAGCTATTATTTCTACTTGACTAATTTGTGGAGATGGTGTAAAACCTTACATGTGGCTTTTTATCTTCTAATACTGACTAATCTGTGGAGGTGGTGTAAAACCTTACATGTGGCGTTTTATCGTCTAATGCTTAACTATACAAACAAAACCAGCTATTCTATCTACTTCGATTGATGTTTTATAATAATAACTACCTACGTGTTCATACATAGGAAAAAAATGTCATCAAAAAAATGCGCTGGCTGCCTGAATGCCATTAACACCCGTGAATGCATGAATTGCTTTGTGTGTCATCGTTGGTACGACCTGGACTGCGCAAATTTAGCTGTTAAACAGTTCCGGCTTATGACTGACGGGAGAAACTCGTGGAAGTGTGCTGGTTGTCGTAACAAGGAACCTAAAGGCAACAATAGTGAAACCCTGATCCGCTCAGAACGACCTACTACTCGTGCTAAGGCCAAAATTTCACGTGTGTCCCCAACAGCGGTGGGTAACAACATTACGACGGGCAACAAGCAACCCCCGCACTCACCAGCCCGCCAGGCATCTGAGCATTCTGAGCACACAGCGGAGGACGACGATATTCCCTTAACTGGCAAAGCTCTGAGAGCAATAATAAATCAGGAGGTAAGCAGTAAACTAAGCACTATCTTATCTGAGCAAAAGAACCTGAGAGAGCTTGTGGATGGGTTTCAGCAAACCATATCCTTTCTCAGTGAGAGATGCGACGAGTTAAAGTCTGCCTTGGAAGTGAAATCTGAAAAAATTGCATCACTCGAGAGAAAGAACATCGTACTACAGGAATCTATACAAAACCTTACTAAACGTGTAAACAACACAGAACAACACGCGAGGGCCAATAACATCGAAGTGCAGTGTGTTCCTGAAAATAAATCTGAGAACGTCATAAATACAGTACTGAGCATAGGAAAAGCCATCAAGAGCAACATCAAGGACGCTGACATTGCGCATTGCACCAGAATTGCCAAAAAAGATTCGGATAGTAATCGCCCTAGATCTATTTTGGTAAAGTTTAACACTCCTCGTCTTCGTGACGCGTTCCTTGCTGCCGCGATCAGGTTCAACAGAAGTCAACCTCAGAATCGCCTCAACACAAGCCACTTGGGAGCTACCGCAGACAAGGCACAACCGATTTACATCGTAGAACACCTCTCAGCTGACAATAAATCGCTTCACGCAGCAGCGCGTACCCGTGCTAAGGAGTTAGGATTCAGGTTTGTTTGGGTGCGAAACGGTCGCATCTTTATGAAGAAATCGGAGGACTCGGATCGCATTATCGTGGATAACGCTGAAAAGTTAAAAGAATTGTATTAATCAGATACCTACTATTTTTCTGTTCTGGACGTCTGTTTACTCTTTTATTTTTTTTCCCATTACATTATTTAATAGGTAATGAATATCAATGTGTACTACCAAAATACCCGTGGTCTTAAAACCAAATCAATTGTTTTCTATCAAAATATTTTACTGCAAAACTTTGATCTAATAGTGCTAACTGAGACTTGGCTTAATGATAGTGTACTCGACACGGAATTATTTGACGATAGATACCATGTGTTTAGGCGGGACCGTGAGACTAGTAAATATAAAAAGAGGAAAGATGGCGGCGGAGTACTCATTGCGGTATCTAAACGCTTTCACTCTGCAAGATTGCCTGGTTTTGAAAGTAATTGTGAGGATCTCTGGGTAAAAATTGACGGCAACAGCAAAGGCAAGGATTCGAATTCACTATACATCTGTGCGGTTTACTTACCATCACCTTTGAAAATTGATGATTTAGATACATTTACTAAAAGTGCGCAATATGCTTTAGAAAAAGGAAAGCACACCGTTATTCTAGGTGATTTTAATCTAAAAGAAATAAACTGGATTAAGACAAATGATAGCAATGATTCTCCTACGACTCCTATTGCTACAAATGCAGTAGTAAATTTAAACTTCTTAGAGTTCACTGCGCTTCATGACTTAAGTCAATTTAATTATGTATACAATAGTAATGATAGGGAACTTGATTTGATTCTTAGTAATAAACCTATTCAAAAACTTAAACATTGCAACACTTTTCTTACACCTGCCGAGGACGAAAACCATCCTTCACTTGAACTAGTCGTACCTTTTTTTGCAAAGAAATTACTTACCCCGAAAAACGTTCCTAGGCCAAACTATTTTAAAGCAGACTATAATGTCATTATAAGTTCTCTGGACTCTATTGACTGGGAAGGAGAGTTTAAAAATTGTACATCGGTTAACGAGATGACACAGACCTTCTACACAATCCTTCGGAACACAATCAAGGAACACGTACCGTTAAAAATAACACCCTCATATCGCTACCCTATTTGGTTTTCACGGGAATTAATACGAATGTACAAAGAAAAACATAAATTACACTGTAAATTAAAAAAATACAATAATCCATTAGATTCCGTCAGATTTGAAGAACTAAGAGATGACTGTGCTAGGTTGCAGAAAATTTGCTATAGCAAACATATATATAATGTCGAAAATTCCATTAAGAAAAATCCCAAATTCTTTTGGTCTTTTGTTAAGAGCAAAAGACAAGGTGGTGGAACTTACCCTGCCCAAATGCATTTTGCGAATAAAACTGCGTCTAGAGGAGAGGATATCTGCGATCTTTTTGCTGATAACTTTATTCAGGCTTACAATGACCCCTTGGTAGATCCGAGCCCATCCATCGATGATGATTCCTCTAATTCCACGACTATATGTACTATCTCCTTAAACAAAGCTGATGTTAGGAATTGTTTGAGATCACTAGATGCAAACAAAGGTGCAGGCAACGATGGGTTAGCACCAGTTTTTATCAAAAGATGTGCAAAACCTCTGACGAAACCAATTCAATGTATCTTCAATAAATCACTTGAGGTAGGCGTATTTCCCGACTTATGGAAGGAAGCCCTAGTCGTCCCCATTCATAAATCAGGGGATAGAAATGAAATTTCAAACTATCGGCCCATCTCGATACTTGTTATTTTCGGGAAAATACTGGAAAAACTTGTTGCTGAACGTATAACGTGGCACTTGAAGCAACATATTACTGACTCTCAGCACGGCTTCATGAAGTCTCGCTCCACTGTTTCCAATTTGGTTTGCTATACTTCAGATTTGATCAAGTCCCTTGATAATCGAATTCCTGTAGACTCCGTATACACCGACTTCAGCAAGGCCTTTGACAAAGTTGACCACTCGCTTTTATTACACAAGCTTTCCCATCTTGGTATTTCAGGCTCCTTACTGAAGTGGTTTTCATCATATTTGCTAAACCGATCATCAAGAGTGGCTATTAGTGGTCATTTATCTCGCTCATTTTCAGCTTCCTCAGGGGTGCCACAAGGATCACACTTAGGCCCAATGCTTTTTAACGTTTTTATAAATGATATCCCACATTGTTTTGAAAATTCTAATGTTTATTTATTTGCCGATGACCTTAAAATAATGCGACCAATAGCGTCGCCATCTGACATTGAACTTTTGCAGGACGATCTAAATAGATTATCATCTTGGTGTCACCGTAATAACATGTCATTAAATATTAATAAATGTCATCACATACATTTCACTCGGAGTATTGTCAGTAAATTACCCAACAAATATTCTATAAACGGACAGATATTGCAAAATGTAGATAAAGTTAAGGATTTAGGAGTTATTATTGACTCTAAAATTACTTTCAATACACATATTTTAACCACAGTGTCTAAATGCCTTAGGCTGCTAGGTTTTGTTATACGCAACAGCAAGGACTTCAAACATCCGGCAACCAGAATAAAACTTTTTGAAACACTAGTCCGTCCTACAATAGAATATTGCTCTGTTGTTTGGAACCCACAATACGAAATTTACTCAAAAAGAATAGAAAGCATTCAGCGACGTTTTATGTACCATTTAACTTATAAAGACCACCTAGCCAAGAAGATGCCTAGTTATAGTAACAGACTAAAGCATTATAACATGACTGCACTATATAACCGTAGAAAAGAAATCGATATGCTTTTCTTACATAAAGTTTTTAATGGTAATGTGGACTGTACGGTCCTTGTAAACAGCTTGAGTATTGCCGCGCCATCTCGTTTACCTAGAATAAGAGCCTTTAACTTGTTTAGCTTGCCGTACTCGAGAACGAACCACGGTCAGCACTCCGTTATGCCAAGGATATGTAAGCAATATAATACGATTTCAAAAACAAGCGATTTGGACATATCTGACCCATTACCCAAATTTAGAAAACAATTAAAAGAACTTTTGTCTTGAGTCCTTCGTGTTACTTTTAACTACACAAATAGTAAACAATAAGTCAGCGTAAATATCTATTATAAATCTAGCACTAAGTAATTAATATTTGTTTGAATTGTTATTCTTATCTTTTGATTTCTGAACTTTATGCTTTGTGCTTGCTACTTTAAATAAGTTGTCTTTTTATTTTTGCGCACGCTGTGATGCCCTATAATTACGGGAACACTATGAACTTTGACTACCTTGTTTTTATTTTTGGAATGTGAAGTGTGGACTTGTGTTGGGTGTCCTAATAAATAAATAAATAAAAATAAAATAAATAAATAAAGCTGAACGGAAAAAGAAATTTTTCCTTTTCTTTTTGTGCAGAGGTTTAAGAACATTGCTGCTATTGATGCATTACTTGTGCTTGAAAGGATACGAGGCACACCTTATCCTTTCAGCACACTGGTTTTTTCACCATTGTTCTCTTCCTTCACCATTCTTACTACAACGCGGGGTGATAAATAAAAAAACTGGTGACAAGGAAATAGTATGCATTACTTACAGGCAAGTCTAGACAGGATTTTTTGCTTTCGTTTGTTTTTATTATTTGTATCCTTATTTTTTTTTGTTTTTTGTTAATGGGGTACAATAAAGTTCTATCTATCTATCTATCTATTATAATTTTGTTATGGTGGCACTTCACTTGGTGTATATTCGCAAATGTTTGCGTTATTTTGCCAAGGAAAACAACATTATGTACCGATAGACTCATGGCTGATTTTACCATTTTTTGTTTTTTTTACAAGCTCTGCTTAGCTTGGGGCTAGATAATGATGTGTGAAATGTCCAGCATTATTTTTTTTTTTATTTTTTTACCTAGGCAAAATAACGCAAACATTTGCGAATATACACCAAGTGAAGTGCCACCATTAAATATCACTTTAAAATACAACACACGTTTGCTAATGAAGCATTTCATATTTTTTTTTATTCATATAATTTTTTTTCTGGCCCTCTTTCCAACAGTATAATTATTATAAGGCAGATTATTTATTTATTTATTATTATTATTTATTACTGTTATTTTAACAGAAAAAATCTCATGTAACAGGTCTACAAACAGGAAACCCACCAAGTTTAAAATATAATAGGAGTCCTGGAGATGACGGTATATTAACAGAAGCCTTAAAAGCTGGCGAACAGGTTCGACCTCCACGTGTTACTAACCTATCTAATATCATTTTACAAACAGGAACCCTACTCGACAAATTTTGCCACACCAAAATAATCTTACTTCACAAAAAGGGAGATAAATCCGACATCAGTAACTATCGCCCTATCAACCTTGTCTATAAAGCTTTTATTAAAGTTATAGTACCGCATATCTGGTGATCTCGTTTTAAAACAACCACCCAAATAGGCTTGTTTCCGCTGCGGCTTATCAACCACCGACCACACCCATTCCCTCAATCAATTAATAGAAAAGCATCAGGAATAAAAATTGCCACTATTTTTTTTGTTTTGTAGATTACTATAAAGCCTTTGATAGCATAACACATTCCACACTTTTCTGATCACTGCAAACTCAGAATATAGAACCCACCAATTTATTTTAAACTTATGAACATTTACCAACACAGTACAGCAGCCATCAAAATCCACAAAAGTGGTGTATCGCAAAGGAGTTACGCAGGGCTGTTCACCTGCACTTTAGAGGAAGTGTTTAAAAGTTTAGCGGCTTGCTGGGAAGATAAGGGTATAATCAAATTATCAATAATAAGAGGTAAAAAATCTCCGGTTCACCGATGACATCGTCCTTTTTTCCTCATCAGCAACATAGCTACAGGTAATGCTTCAACATCTAAGCAGGGCGAGCCTTAAGGTTGGACTCTACATGAACATGACGAAAACAAAGGTGATGACCACGCAGAGGAGAATAGAAGTCGAGGATGTGGAGATTGAACATGTCCATGAATAATCTGGGTCAAAATAGTATTTTCCAGGCAAGACAAGGTCATAGGTGCTCAACGCACAGAAAATTATAAGACAGTATTATAGGGTAAAAAATATTACATTTCATATGGCATGTTAGTAGTATAACATTTGAGCAGCGTGATCCAGTTGACTATTGATTATAAACCGACTTCAAAAAAAGGAGGAGGTTATCAATTCGGTTGTATTTTTTTAATTTATTTTTTGTCGTATAGGTGTATTTTAGAGTGAGCAAATTTAAACAGCACTGAATTTTTGTGGCACGTAATAAATAAATAAATAAATAGCCTTTTAATTTCCCATCACCTAAGTATTACATGTATGTATTTATTATATTATGAATTTTTACTTTTAATTTTGTTTATGTAAAATAGTAAATGTTTTTTTTTTTTTTTCCTTAATAATGTTTGTTTCATTATGTTTTGTCTTGGATGGGAACCCCTATTTGAGTATAGGCCTCCTCCAGGTTCAACCAGGTTTCTCTGTCTTTAGCTCGTTCTATCCACTCCTTTCCTGCTGTAGTTATGATGTCATCACTCCATCGTTTTATAGGTCGTCCTATTCGTCTTTTTCCGCTGGGTCCTTTCCATCTCGTCGCTTCTATTGTCCATCGCTTGTCGCTATATCTTGCTAAATGGCCAGCCCATTTCCATTTTAACCTTAGACTGTAGTCTAGGACGTCGATTATTTTTGTCTTCTTTCGTATAAATTCACTTCTTACTTTATGTATTTTCCGTATTTTTAGAAGGCTTCTTTCCATTGCTTTCTGGCAACTGACCAGTTTTGTTTTAATTTTAGTGTTGTAGGTCCTCGTCTGGCAACCATACGTGAGAGTCGGTAGAATGCATGTATCCATCACTATTTTCTTTAGGTGGAGCGGATAGTCACCTTTCATAATCTCTTTGAGTGACCAGTATTTTTTCCAGCTCATATTTATACGGCGTCCTACCTCTCCTTCTTCGTTTCTGTCTTCAAATGATAATTATTTTCCTAGGTATATGTATTTATTTACGTATTCAAGTGTATTTCCTTCGAGCTTAATTATATGTGTGTAGCTGTTAGTCATAAGTTTTGTTTTATCTTTATTCATCAAAAGGCCTACTTTTTGACTTTGTTCACTTAATTGGTTTATCATTTTTTCTAGTTTACTGCTGCTTTCAGCAAAGAGGACTATATCATCTGCGAATCTGAGGTGACTTAAGTAACGGTTACCTATTTTGATTCCTTCGTTTTCCCATTTCAGATCCTCGAAGATGTTTTGCAGGACTGCTATGAAAATCTTGGGGGACAGGGGGTCTCCCTGCCTCACTCCACGTAGAATTGGTATTTCCGGTCCTCGTTTCTCTAGTTTCACACAACTGGTGCTCCCGTCGTATATGTTTTTCAAGATGTTTTTATACTTTTCGTGAATGTGACATTTGTACAGTGCTTCCCAGATTGCATCGTGAGCTATCGTATCAAATGCTTTCGCGTAATCTATGAAAGCTACATATAATGGTCTGTTGAACTCCTTATATTTTTCCATTGTTTGCTGCATTACATGTATATGATCAATCGTAGAGAAAACAGACCGGAACCCCGCTTGTTCTATAGGTTGAAGATTTTCTATACTGCCACTGATTCTTCTTAGTAATATTGAGCTAAATAGTTTATAAATGCTAGGTAGTAGGCTAATTGGACGATAGTTACCTATATCTTGCGGGTCGCCTTTTTTGTATAGCAAAATTATATCTGATTTCTTCCATTGTTCTGGTATTTGTCCCGAGTTTATAACTTTGTTGAATAAGTATGATAGTGGTCGTGCTAACAGAGCAATTCCAATTTTTAAAGTCTCATTTGGTATACCGTCTGGCCCTGGACTTTTTTCTAATTTAAGAGTTTTAATTTGCCTTTTAACCTCCATCACATCCACTTCTGCGGGCTCGTCTTCGATGTCACTATAATTTCGAAGATATTTGTTTTTACTTGCACAAGTTCCAACATTGAGTTTATACAGCTCTTTGTAGAATTCTGTGGCACAATTTATGATATCTTCCCTCGTGATAGTTCTCGTGGTTCTTGTTTTTTGTGGCACGTAGGCTACATCTAATATGGATCGCATTTACCGCTTGGATTCTATAAGATGGAACGTAGCTCCTGTAAAATGGCAAGGAGTGGAAGAAGGGAAGGGAGGCCTTTGATCTGCAGTGGGACAACCGCGGCTGTTAAGTTATATAATAAATAGAATATAGACCTCTATGAGGTCTCGGAGGTAGCTATAGTTTTAAATTTAATAATGGTTTGTGTATGGTACAAAAAATGCACATCAAAGTCAAACTGGTGAATTAACGCAACGAGCGTTCCAATTTTGTACAAAGTTTCTTAAGCTACGAATACTGTATCTATATACCACGTCCGTCTAAATACGGATATACATTTGAGCACCCTGAAGTTAATTGAAATCGAAAGCGCTTTGCTCAAGTTGAGTTTTCGTTTTATAAGAAACCTGCTGTTGGCATATTATATATGTACAGTCCCAGTAAGAACTGTACATCATGTAGTTTTAGGGTAGTTCTTAAACACTGTTATTGATATAGTTATTTAATTAATCACCACTCATAATTATAGTAAATTATTATAGATGATTATCACTCAGCCGCGCGACCATTCAGTGCGGTCGTTATAAGTGCACTCCCTCGTCATTGGTCGGTACATACGTAACCGTACATATTACTAACCCCAAAAACGAGATTAAAACGGGAGAGAGAATCATCTGTACAAATAGTAAGTAAAAAATATTAAAAAGTAAAAAATATTAAAAGTTACAAGTAAAAATATAAAGAAAGTAAGTTTAAGTAAAAGTAAATAAACAAAGTTAATCAAAATTAAATTCGATGTCCTTGACGGGCTCCTGTCGAAGCTGTGATCGCTCGCGCTGTGCTGTCGCCGCCGCACGTGACTCATTCTTGCGTGGGCGCTCCACTAGCGAGGAGGACCGTCCCAGTTTGCGCGTTTTGTTCATTGTTGTAGTATCGCATCGTATCAGTTTATGGGCGCGGGATTGTAATTCGATTGCCTCTAGTTTTGGAGGTTCTGCAGCTGTGACATACGTAACCTTTCTGTTACAAAAGCCTTGCCTCTTAATCGCCCATACCAACGCTGCGATAACGACGACTGCCAACAGCGTGTAGCAGATAGTATATTGATGAATGTCGTGCGTAGATATAGTTGCTGGGAGTTGAAGCTCGTCTATTTTTTGTTGTTCTATTTGTCTCGATATCTTTTCTAGGTTTTCGTCTTCTGAGAGTAGTTGCAGTTGTTGTGTGCGTTGCGAGGTAACGATGTGGTTTATAGATTTCTCGAGTTTAGGTGGTTTTGCGAGGTATAAACTTGCTTTCGCGTCACTATGGTATAGATTGTGAGCGTAGATACTTAAGTCCTTGTTCTGCATCACACATCCCTGTTTCAACGTTATGAGTCCTGACGTGTTGATGTGGTGAGATGCAACCTCACCAGCGCAGACAGTTCGCAGTACGCACGAGTCGCAACACACCGCCAGCCATGTATTTGATGAGTGTAACTCGATCCAGGTGGCTACACATTCAGTTTTCTTCGTAATGCACGGCGAAGTTCTTTGATGACCCAATAGCTTGGCTTCACATGGAGCGTCTTTGCTTTCTAAGTTTCTTATAGGTATGTTTAAGCTGCACACAAAGTTGTCTGTACTTCGCTGAATGCATTGCATCATTCTATCTTCATTGAAACTGATGTAGGTGTTCGTTCTAAAGTTGACAGCGATATATTTAGCTGAAACATATACATATTTAGTAATCTCGACCTCTTCTTGTTTCGTTTTCATAGGTAACGGGATGACTCGATAAAGTGTAAAATCTTCGTCACTTGTCAACGGAATGTGTATCTCGAACATAAAGTACTTGTTCGTAACGCGAGCCTTTACATAGAGTAGTTTGTAGACATCTTTTATTTCTTCTTGAATGTTTTCTACAGGAAATGTTAAAGTTTTCGGCAGTCTTCCAGAGATATCATTCAGCTGCTTGATTAAGTTGACTGGCGTGAGGAGATGCACATCGATGTGGCCTTTGTAGACATCCACGAGAGCATTGAAAAGCATCTCTTGAACATTCTTTAAGTTAGTTAGCAGCAAGTGTGCTGTGAGCGAAACAGAGCTGAAGTAGTTAGTGGCCATTAAATTTCCGATTTCAGACTCAAGTTTTGACAATTTCATGCCGGTATCATTCATAAACTTGTTCATAAGTGCGAACTGTTGCTGAATGTTTTTCTCATTTTTCTTCATTATTTCATTTTCTATTTCAACGATTGTAGTTTGATTTTTCACGAGTTCTAGTAGGTATTTTTCGTTATTCTGTATAGCGTTAATGTCTTGGTGGTATTTCTCTGCAAAGTGCTGATCCAAGATTCCAAACAAGCTATTTGCTACATAGCCCACACCATCGATCAGCGCTCGTTTTCTACGATCAGATAAATGCTTGTGCGGGGCCAGTAGTATGTTGTTATAATATTTCATTAGTTCCATTTCATGGAATAGTTGTTTTATAGTATTTTCGCAATATCTTGGATCCAACTTCTGACACAGGATTTTCACATCTTCTAAGTAGTTTTCGATATCTTGAATAGCTTGCCAGTAAGTCGTTAAGTTATAGTATGTAAGTAAGACCCATTCATCGTGAATTAGCTGCACTTTTCCAACTGTATCGAAGTAAATCGGGCGCTCGTGTCCAAGGTTTGTTATCTGAGCGTTCTTGGTCATGCCTTCGTTCGTATCAGTGACGTCAGTAGTATCGCAGTGTGATTCAGTTATAAATGCAAACATTGTTATAAAAGAAACAAACATGGTGATGAAACTTTTCTTTCCAGTTCGGTTGTGCTTCTTGGTAGATGTTGAGCGTGCAGCCCTAGCCCTAGTATGGCTGTTTTCTCTTGAAGAGTTCTCAGTTTCATTTTGTAAGTTTTCAGTTTCATTTGGCAATATTTTCGACAGTTTTATGATGGGCCTCTTGACCACACCAGCTTGAGTTTTGACTGTGGTCACTCTCACATGACCGTCTTCTCCGGGGTGTACTTCGATCACTTTCCCCATGACCCACTTTCCCGGGGGTAAATTGTTCTCATTTACAAGAACTATGTCCCCTTTCTCAAGATTCTTAGTAGGTTTTTGCCATTTGCTTCTTGCTTGAAGTTGAGTTAGATAGTCACTGGACCACAATTTCCAAAATTGATGCAGCATGTGTTCAGTTAGCTGCCATCTTCGGCGTAAATCCACGTTCCTTTCATCTTCATAGTTGGACAGAGGAAGTGTCATCGTAGGGCTTCCTGTTAGGAAATGACCTGGAGTTAAGTAGGTGTAGAATTTTTCTGGGTCTTCTTTTAGGGGATATAGAGGCCTCGAGTTCATGCAGGCTTCTATTTTTGCAAGTAGTGTCGCAAACTCCTCGTATGTAAGTTTTTGATCTCCCAATATTCGACGTAGATGGTGCTTCATCGAGCGCACAGCAGCTTCCCAGAGCCCGCCAGCTGTTGGCCAGGCTGGTGCATTAAAGTGCCACTCTATTTCCATTTTACCCACCTCATCGAAGAACTCAGATGATAGTTGAGTTTTGAAAAGTTCATATTCGTTTCTCAGAACCTTTGACGTTCCAATAAAGTTAGTACCGCAGTCCGAATACATGTGTTTTGGTGTTCCTCGTCGGGCACACAATCTCTGGAGAGCGGCGATGAAAGTTTCAGTGCTTAAGTCCGATACAAGTTCAATGTGCACAGCTTTAGTGGCCATACACACAAAAATGGCAATGTAGCCTTTAGACGTTTTGACCCCTCTCCCCTTGTTCAGCTTGACATCCACATGTCCAGTAAAATCCACTCCTGTATGCGTGAACGGGCGGGAGAGGGTAACTCTTTGCGGAGGCAGGTCAGCCATGATCTGGTGATTCTCTGTTGGTTTGTACCGGTTGCAGCGCACACAGCGACGTAGCTGAGTCTTTACTGCTCGGTTGCCTCCTGCTATCCAATAGCGCTGACGTATATAGGCAAGTGTGAGTCGTGCCCCACCGTGAAGAGTTGCAGCGTGGGCCTCTTCAATAACGAGTTCAGTGAATCTTCCTTGTCGTGACAAGATGACGGGGTTCTTCATGCCCAAGGGTAAATTTGTTTTATTCAGGCGTCCACCAACACGAATAATTCCATCTTCATCCAAGTAAGGATTCAGTTTGTAAATGGGAACTTTGTTACTTAGAGTCTGTTTTCGTGTTAATAAATTATATTCGTCTTCAAAGTCGCATCTTTGCATAAATTTCACAATCAATTTGTTTGATGCAAGTAGTTCGTTTGTTGTTAGGTAGTAGGTACTCTTGATTTGGGAGCTTAGAAACGGGTTTTTAAAAAATTCAAATTTAAAACTAAAATTAAAATTAAATTAAAACTACGTCTGCATCGATATGGAGATGCTTTAATATTGAAATAAAAGAATACATGTGCGTCAGAGCGCCGAGGGCTGTCTCGCCGCTGAGTCAGCCTTAAAATATAAATGCTTAGTTACTAAAAGTATATTCTAGACTTAATCTAAGGCAGAGGGGTGAGGGGTAACCATAACTCCTCCATCCCTAAGAGGAAAATTATCGGTTCGATCGATTTTAGATGTATTCCGATAATTTTTCTTAAGCGGTAATATTTTTAACAATTTTAAACGAAACACGTAAAGTAAAAACATCAAAAAAACTTAAAATTACTAAACATAAAGTAACGTATCCTAATTGTTCACTGAAGTTAAAGTCTTTTTGTTCATTTAAAACACTTTCGATCACTGCACTTTGCTTTAAAGAGTAAGCCATGTATTTAACTTCATTTAAGTGAACTCCTTTCATGTTGAGTGCGCGTGCACCGGATAGACTGGCGTTCGCACGTAGCTGCGGCAAGATGATAACTGGAATTGGCTCTACAACATCCGATTCTATGTAGATACGGTGTCGAATACGAATTCCATGGATTTCCAAATCACAAGGCTCGTCGATGGTCACGAGATAAGTTCCAAATAATGGCTGCTTACTGACTTCGTTATCGCAATGTTTCGTTAGCGTAGTCTTAAGTCTGCTGAAAATAATCCAACTGTCAGAACTGACTTGCTGGACCTTGACATTTTCAATTCGAACCTGATGCTGCGTACAATCATCAGGGTTGTCTTCAAATTTCATGAGCTGTTCCATACAGGTGGGCTCATGGTACATTGCTCGGTTATCTGCATTACACAGAAAATGGTCGCCAGTTGATAACGGGCGGCATGGTTTCACAATCGGTAAGTATTTCATTCCTTTCGCCAAAAGGTAAGGATATTTGGGGAAAATAGACAAGGTTTTATTTTCGGATTGGTGGAAAATTGGTAAGGAGTACATTTTAAAATAGTTATAAGTACAATTATCAGTAATAGGAATTTCCATAATAAACGTGATCTGGTTTTTCTTAATAAATGATTTTACACAAATAGTTTCTTCTAATTTTAACAAATTTTCATCGATAGGTAAATACACTAAGCTTTCTGAGTTTGCAATCAATTTCAAATGATACATGAGTTCCGTCGAGTTCACGATAGATTGATGTAGTATAGAGACTACTTAATGCTAGAGCTGTTTCAATTTCACTTAACCTGATAAATATAGTACGAAAACTGCCTGTAAAGACGCTAAATAATCCTGATATGTATGTGAAAAAAACCCAATTGTTTTTTCTAGCAGCTAAATCTCTTAACATTATTTCGGCTTGCTTTAAGCGATTATCTAAATTAACAGTATTCTGATTCATTGTTTCAGTTACATTGATAAAGCTATCGAACATTTTAGAGACCAAGGTTAATTTCTTAGAAACGATAATTTGATTATGACTTAGTTCAGATGTGAGTTTATCATATTTGATGGCATCGTCATGGTCAAGATTACCTGTAATAACTTTTATAATGGAACCCAATGGATTTTACTCACAAAGCGTTGCTGTGGAACAAGTTGTCGGTATTTATCTATAGTTATATCGCGTATAAACTCTGTATGTATTTTCACATTTTTAAATTCTTCCGAATATGATGTATTCCAATCGATCAGTTTACACAGTTGTTCATAGTTCATTGATACGTAATTTAAATCACTGTAAATCCTTTCCAAGTGTATAACCTTAACTAAAGTCCAATAGTCAGTTTGATAGTATGCCTGACCTTCCTTTATTGGAAGTATCCCTGGATTTCCTTCAAGTGTCTGTAGATGAAGAGCCAGGGTTGGTGTCATTATTAGCAGTATGCTGCACCACCTGTGTAGGGCGTTTGACATTTTTAATAGGAACTTTAGTTTTTCTTTCTCCTACTTGTATAGAAATAAATAAATGCCCATTTAATTTTACACAGTCCAGTCCATCCAAAGGTTGTCTGGAAGAAATTGCTACAGAGCGATAAGACCGCCCATTGTATAGCATAGTTAGTTTTAGTTTTCGTTTGTTAAATTGTTTAATTTTGAATATGGTGTGCAATAAAGTATTTTCTATCTATCTATCTATCTATAGGTAACACGTTTCTTTCGGGGCTGCCTATAACTTTTGCTTTTACAAAACGAGGTTTATCTTTGCTTATCCGCTTGTTAACATCTTTAGCAAAAATTGATTTTCTTTTATGATATTTAACTATTATTGCTCGTTGCTCTCTTTCATCTCCAATAAAATTACTCTTTCTGTGCATTAGTAAAGATTAAACATTCTTTTCTTAAAAAAACTGAATTATTAAATTACCAAATAATCTTCGATGCTTTTCTTCCTCAAAATAGATAAAATATTTTACTCATGGCTTTATGTATTGTTTCAAAAAGTTTTTGACCAATTCTGAATTATCTGTAGGTAGGAAAACTTCCAAAACCTTTTGTTTTTCACGCGAAAGATTCTATACTTGCATTTCATTTTTAAACCATGAATAAACTAGAATTTGATTTGGCTTGTTGTAAATTGCCTCTCGTAAAATTGGTATTCCAGTTGATTCCAAATCTTCAGCGGAATTAATTGTTTGTGATTTACTAGATTCTGGTCTTATAGGGTATTCACCTACTTCCATACTATGTCTTGATAATGTATCAGAAATCATTATAGGGCTACCAGCTATCACTGTCCTACTTGAGTCTGATATTGTTTTTGTTGTTTAGTCATTGTGTTTTGTTTTCTTTTTAGCTGTTAATTTTCTAATCTTTGTTACATGTTTTTCTTAATTTATTACAGCAAAAGGTGTTGTAATAGCCAACCGTTTTGATTGATCTAAGGCATTCTGAATGATCGTAGAAGCATAACCGTTTATGCAGTTCACTATTGCACTAGGCATTCGTAAGCCGTTCTTAAATTCATAGAAGTCAAGTATGGCTTCGCTTAAATAACTTGACCCGTTGTTCTGATCGTAGTGGTATTATCAATAATATATTTTAAATTAATATTGATTATTGAAATACAAGAAGTATTCGTTTTCAAAAGCTGTTCTTTCAAATCAATAATCGCGACCAATTGTTGTAAAAGATCATTTCGAATAAGCGTCGTAACGTGCGTCAACGTCATACAAATAAAATTTATGCCAATCATTACTATTGTAACAAAAGTAGAGTAGGCAAGAGAGGGATTTCCATCACTTCATCGTGCCTGCTGGACGCGTGGGTGCTAATCAGTTGAAATGGTTCCTTTCGAATAAATTTACCAAAATATTGATAGGCGTTTTGAGGACAAAAGAATGACCTCATACTTCCGGTATCAATAATATTTTTTTGCATCTATTTCTTTTAAATAATGTACGAAAGTTTTGAATTAGGGTCACAATTTAGTTCTAAGACTTAGTCACGGCAGTTTTGAGAAAATTCGGCTGCCTGATATACGTCAGTCTTCATATGGTACGATACGTCGGTACCTACATATATAATTTTTGTTACCATAATAGTTCACTTCATGATAACTATTATGATTATAGTCGTAATTTTCATTGTAATAAGGTTCGTATTCATAGTCATTTATAATCAGTTCGTTTAACTTAAAACCTTGTTGTGGTATAGGAGGAGCTGTCCTCATATAGACACGTCACTGATTTGCATTTGAGGGGGACTGTAGCCTACTTGAGTTGGCTGGATACCAGATTGTGGTCGATATCCAAATTGAGTTGGCCGATTATTCAATTGTTCGAGTGGTTTATAACCAAATGGTTGAGGTGGTTTTTAACCAAATTGCTGTGGTGGCCTATAACCAAATTGCTGAAGGCCTACTGGTTGTTGTGGCTGAAGGCCAAACTAAGGTCGGTACCCAAAAGTTTGTGGACGGTCCGTTCCAAAACTCTGTGGTTGACCTTGCCCTTGAATTTGGGGCATCTTAGGCGAGGCATTGTTGCTTATCAATGGCCTTGCACCTGAACTTATAATTTGACTGCTGCCGTGTATACGATTTTTCATGTTGTATTGTTCCAAAAAAAATTACTTCCTCAAGAACATCACTTAAGGCGGCCTCTAATGTTGATGGTACCTTAAGTCTCACTACCCGTACCATATTCTCAGGACGGTTATATAAAAATACATCAAGGATGTATTATTATAATATGATAAATTTTGCGCGTTTTAAATCACTAGGACAGTGATTATCGTGATTGAGGACCAATCACGTTCACCTTCGACATCAATAAATATCGAACACTTTGGATTCTATTACAAAAATCCAGATAACTTTCATCTGATTTTATTTTCAAAAACTCTAATTCAATATTGATACACGCTTCACTACGCGGATCTCCAAAATGCTAGACAAGCAATTCTTTCAACGCAGACCAAGTCTCAACATCCTCTCGTTCCGATAAGAGCGCAGCTGCGTTCTCTGTAAGTCGACTAGTCAAAACAATTTGTTCTTCGAAATCTCTGTTACTAAACCGATCAATTACATAATAACATTTTCACAAATATAAATTTAACTGTCTTTTATCACCATTGTATAATAGTATCAATTGAATAAATTCTTTAAGTATCGCTTCTTTAGCTTCGTCATAGTAATAGAGTTACGAACGATTCAGAGAAGGCAACTTTTCACTCGAGTTACACGATTTTTTTTTACACAAAAATAGAACACGTTATAAACACAATAGAAAACACAACAAAAGTTGGGAAAATGTGGAAAACTTTAAGAAAATTTTTCACTTGCGTTTACGCGGTTATGTAAAAGTTTACACTTTAAAATAACACAATTAAAAGCACTACAATAGTAAAGTATAAAAGGAAAGCTTTATTAAAAAAAATCACTTAAGGTTACGCGGTTGTATAAAATGAGACACTTTAAAATAGCACTGTAAAAAACACAAAAATAAATGGGGCAAACTTGATGGAAAATTTCCACTTAAGTTTACATGGTTTTAAAAATTACACACTTTAAAATAGCACAATAAAAAGCACAAAAATAAATGGGGAAAACTTGATGTAAAATTTCCACTTAAGTTTACATGGTTTTAAAAATTACACACATAAAAATAGCACAATAAAAACCACAAAAATAATTGGTGAAAACTTGATGGAATTTTTTTTTTCACTTTAGTTTACACGGTTGTAAAAAATACACAATTTAAAACAGCACAAAAAAAATACAATTGAAAACACAAGAAAAGTTGGGAAAATGTGTAAAATTTGAATGAAAATTTTTACTTGAGTTTATGCGATTATGTAAAATTACACAAAAACTTGATGAAAAATTTTCACTCTACTTTACGCGGTTGTATAAAGTATTGACACAAAAATGACAATAAAAAAAAATAAAAAAAAGCACAACAATAGTTGGGCATAAAACAAAAATTCTTTGTAAAAACGATTGACACAAAAATGTCAATGAAAACAATAAAATAAGCACAACAATAGTTGGGCATAAAATAAAAATTCTTTGTAAAATTGGTTTGACATTGAAATAATTTGTAAAAATATTGACACAAAAATGTCAGTAAAAACAATAAAATAAGCACAACAATAGTTGGGCATAAAATAAAAATTCTTTGTAAAATTGGTTTGACACTGAAATATTTTGTAAAATATACGAGTTTTTTATCCTAAATTATAGTTCAAGTACGATCGATTTTAGATCACTTAAGCTTACGTAACACTAATTAATTACTTACAGTACAAATCTGAATTTTAAGATATGCACTCTCTATATTTTCATAACTCAATGGTAGAGAACAAAGGTTAACTCCATAGAGTTGTATACAAAGTCAACCAATAGTTTCTAAGTTGAGTTTTTATCCTAAATTATAATTCTAATATGATCGATTTTAGATCATTTTAGTTTATGTAACACTAATTAAATACTTACAGTACAAATCTGAATTTGAAGACTATGCACTCTCTATATTTTCTTATCTAATTAATACTAAGGTTAACTCTATAGAGTTTTATACAAAGTTAACCAGACACGTTATAATGCGAGAAGTTTGATCGCAATAATAACAAATTATTGTTTAAAAACCATTTTCAAAGAGGAGGATTTGGGAAACAAAGGATTGGCGAAAAGTTGTACTCACCAACCGACTGCTACACCCATTGCTCACTTTTCTTTACCCGTTTAAGAGAATATTTATTTGGTTCGTCGGATTAACTTTTCGTGGAATTTTTCGTGGTAATTTTCCTGACGAATTTGGACGTCGGGAAAACGCGGAAAAACCCGTGAAAATTATGAAAATCCGCTCCGGGCTGCGCCACTCTTGATTTGGGAGCTTAGAAACGGGTTTTTAAAAAATTCAAATTTAAAACTAAAATTAAAATTAAATTAAAACTACGTCTGCATCGATATGGAGATGCTTTAATATTGAAATAAAAGAATACATGTGCGTCAGAGCGCCGAGGGCTGTCTCGCCGCTGAGTCAGCCTTAAAATATAAATGCTTAGTTACTAAAAGTATATTCTAGACTTAATCTAAGGCAGAGGGGTGAGGGGTAACCATAACTAGGTAGATAACGCTCTATCGGCACGAGCGGTATCAAGTTTCGCCGTTGTTGATAAGTTATGAGTCTTTGTAATAAAGCGCATAATCCAAGCTACAATGCGCTTAGCACGTGTTAATGAACTGCATTTGTTTATCAAGTCAGTAATGAAGTTATGATTATTAGATTTCTGTAGGGTTGTCTCTTTCTGCTTCTCATCGATGTCAGTTGTAAATAGGCAGTTCATATTTTCCTTTTCGTTGGTCTCCATGAACGTGTTCAGTATAGTTGGGCCATTCCACCATAGACCAAAGTTCAATAGTTTTTTCGGGTCCACTCCTTTAGTTGCACAGTCTGCAGGGTTATTCTTTGATTCAATGTAAGACCATTGTTTGGATGGAACCACATGCGTAATTTTCTTCACTCTGTTTTCTACATATCTCTCCCATTTTGTTGTTTCTCCCTGCAGCCATGCTAGCACTACCTTTGAGTCAGTCCAGGCCCACATAGTGATGTTACTTTCACTCAGTGATTTTTTAGTTTTTTCCATCAATTGTGATAACAGTAAAGCACCACAAAGTTCAAGCCGTGGTAGTGTTATTTTTTGTGCGAATGGGGCAACCCTAGTTTTTGCTGCTAGTATATTTAGTGCAGGCTGTCCCTCTTCGTCAATGACGCGCGTATAAATGACACATGAGTAGGCCTTTTCGCTCGCGTCACAGAATCCGATTAGTTCAATATGTTTATCACTGCCTCCGATCCATCTTTTTATTTTTATAGATTTTAGATCAGGAAGGTTTTCTCTTAGCTTCAGCCAATCATCTTGAGTTTTAGTTGGTAATAGTTCATCCCATTCAAGTTTTTGTTCCCACACTCGTTGGAAAATAAGTTTCGCAGTTACTGTTACTGGAGAGAGCCACCCCAATGGGTCGTAGAGTTGTGAGATCTCAGACAGCAGGGTTCTTTTTGTTAGTGGCATTTTCGATTTATTTTCCAAACTCCAGTTAAACATGAATGTGTCCGAGTTAGGATCCCATCCAAGTCCGAGTGTTTTCGTAGAATCTTCATGTTTGAAATAAAAAATGTTGTTGGTCGAAATTCGTTCCTTAGTTATGTGTTCTAGTAGTTCCGGGCAGTTAGTTGACCATTTTCGTAGGTTCATGCCTCCTCCGCTCAGTAATTTGATCAATGTACTTTGTAGTTCCTTGGCACCTTGTAATGAATTACTTCCGCTGATCAAGTCATCGCAATAAAGTTCAGTTTGCAGTATTTTCGCAGCGGCCGGGTACTTGTGCCCATCGTCGAGTGCCAGCTGTTTGAGTGTTCGCATTGCCAGCCATGGTGCACATTTTGTACCGTATGTCAAGGTACATAAGGTGTATTCTTTCAGTGTTTCAGTTGTAGAGGGACGCCATATAATTTTTTGAAGTTGCTGTTGATCTTCAGAAATCCAGATACATCGATAGAATTTCTCGATGTCAGCCGTAAAGGCATATTTGTATGACCTCCACTTCAAAATGAGAGCTTGAATATCTTTTTGTAGGTTGGGTCCCTTTTCCATTAGAGTGTTTAAGCTCTTTCCGCTTGACGTTTTATTGGAGGCATTGAACACCACTCTCAGTTTGGTAGTAGTTGAGTTTTCTCGCAGGACCCCGTGGTGGGGCAAGTAACATTCTTGGCCTTCACTGCTCGATGATTTCGAAGACGACGGCTTCATGTGTTTTAATTCAGAGTATTCGCTCATAAAATCTCTGTACATAGTAGATAGTTTTTCATTTTTTGATAACCGTTTTTCCAGCTGTAGAAATTGTGAGACCGCTTTAGGCCTCGACATTCCAAGTTCAGTTTCAAAGTTTTTCACCATAGGCATTTTTACAATATATTTTCCATCAGTGTCTCTTTTAGTCGTTTTTTGGTAGTAAGTTTCGCACTGGTCATCATGGTTGATGTCTTCATCTCCTTGAATTATGTCTTCACTCTCCCAATATTTCGATATATCAGTGAGATCAATGATAGTGACATGACAGTTAAAAGTTTGTAGTTTCCCACACAGAATCCAGCCCAGTTGAGTTTGTTGCGCGACTGGAGAATGCTGATCTCCTTTTAGAACACCGTCCATTATAATATTCGCAAAGACATCAGCTGAGAAGAGCAAGTCGATGGAACCGCTAACGTTGTAGTCTGGGTCTCCAAGTTTCAAGTTCTGTAGATGTGGCCAGTTAGCCTTTTCAAAAGTACAGTTAGGCGAGTTGTTAGTTAGTTTTTTCAGTATAAAAGCTTTGGTGTTGAAAGTGTAATCATTGTGAATGGACTTGCAAGTAAGTTGAACCCGGCCTTTGCAGTCTCCGGACACGGATCCTACTCCGGATACAGTTGCCTTTAGTTTGTCTCGTGGTAGCCGCAGCAGTTGAGCAGCGTTCTCCGTTATCAAGTTCACTTGTGAACCCTGGTCAAGTAGAGCTCGAAGAGTAACAAAGGTACCATCATTGGCTTTGACCTTTATTTTGACAGTAGTTAGCAGTACTTCCATGTTCATAGTAGTTAAGTGATGAGAGCCTTGTTGTGTGGAAGTTGAAGGTTGATAGTCCAACCTTTGTTTTTCAGGTTTAGTAGTTGGTTCATACGTCTTTTTTGCAATGTGCAACAGCGTGTGGTGTTTCAAATTACATTCTTTGCAAGTCTTTGATGAGTTACAATCGGTGTTTCCATGGTTGTATAAACAGTTTTTGCAGACTTTCAATTTAGCGACGGTACTATTCCGTTGTGGTATGGCCATGTCAACAAATTTTACACATTGCATTAGTACGTGATCGCCGTCACACAAAGGACATTTTCCGAATGCAGTATAGTATGTACTCGTGTGGTCTTTATTGTCTTTGTATAAGGTCGATTTCTTTGCAAAGTTTTGTTTTTCATTGAAGTTTGTTTTGTAGTTATTGTAGGTTTGATGAAACCTGTTTGCGGCCTTATTGAAGCTCGTGTTTCCACTTTGTTTCTGCGAAGTGTTATTAGTTGTGTCCTTTTGACGATTCTTTATAGTTTCATAGGCCATAAATTTGCTTTCTAAAAATGATTTAAATTCTGTTAAGTTGGGCAGCTCTCTTTTGTCCTGGATATCTTTCGAGTATTCGTTGAAAGTAATGGGATCCAATTTCTGAGACATGTTATGTACAATAATTGGCCCCCAGCTTGTCACATCCACCCCCATGTTAGTGAGTCCGTTCAAGCTTTCAGTGATCACGTCATGAATTTTCTTGAGATTGTAGGTGTTTGGATGTTGGATGACTGGCAGTTGCTGCATCGCGTTCATAAACGATGTAAATTGAAGGCGGCGATTATCATATCGATGTGACAGTATTTCCCAGCAGGAGTCGTAGTTATCAGCACTTACAGTAAGATGCTGCACCAAGCGTTCTGCGTCACCCTTCAGTTTTGTTTTGAGGTGTTGCATTTTCTGTGTTTTGGAGATCGTAGGATTTTTATGTATCGTTTCTTGAAAAAGATCTTTAAACGAAATCCAATGAACATAGTCCCCAAAAAAATCCGGGATTTCAATTTTTGGTGTTGATTTTTGATAGTGCATGTTAGACCATATCTTGTTGTTCAATTGTTTCCGCAAGTCATCGTATTTATTTTCTATGTTTTCAAATATGGCGGAATATTCTGCGTTCAAGTTAGAACCCATCAGTGCTTCTTCTAGCTTCCAGTGTAGTTTGTCAATAGATTCCCACTTCACTTTCAAAATTGAGAGGTGATCTTCTAGTTCCCATTTTTCAGATATAAGTTCGATCTTTATTTTTGTCATGGCCCTTTCCAGTGCCTTGAAGTTGCATTTCTGCTGCTTCGCCAGTAATTTGATGTTATGATCGGGTTCATCCTCCCATATTCCAGAGAGGTCAAAATCAACACTAGATTCCTGTTTCTCTTCCTCCTTTTGTTGGTGAGAGATTAGTAAGTCCATCATATTTACTTTAATTGATTCGTATAGTTGTTTAGTCTTCTCGTAAACATTATCAGTGAAGTAACCGATTTCGCTCTTGTCTTGAATATTTTGCACTATGATTTCATTTCTTTCGTGAAACTCTACCCATTGTTTCTCTAGGGTTGAAAGCTTTGCGTCTAAGTAAACGACAGTTTTTCTGGATTGGCTATCCGTTTTATAATTTGAGCATAAAGTTTTTATACTTTCGAAGGAACTTACTTGTTTGGTAAGTAATTCCATTTTTCATTAAGTAGTTCAAGTTAGTCGATAGTCAGGGAGTGCACAAAAGTAAAAAGTTATTTACCCACGTTAGTCTGAGTGGAGTTGAAAGTTCAAAGGTGTTGATTCAGGACACGACGACAGGCAGTAGTTTCCTTGTCTTCTTCTTCAAATGTTTTCCGTCGCCCCTCGTAGTTGACGATGGAACTTCGGTGACGCTTGAAGGTCCTTGTCACTCGGTGCATCTGCAACCCGCTGCTACGAAAATACGCCTTCTCAATTAGCCTGGTGAGACCCGCTTGTGGGAGGCCAGGTAACCGATTCGCTTTCGCAACTTAAGGTCACAAAATTCACCGAATGAAAAGCTCGAAGGACCAATATGTACAGTCCCAGTAAGAACTGTACATCATGTAGTTTTAGGGTAGTTCTTAAACACTGTTATTGATATAGTTATTTAATTAATCACCACTCATAATTATAGTAAATTATTATAGATGATTATCACTCAGCCGCGCGACCATTCAGTGCGGTCGTTATAAGTGCACTCCCTCGTCATTGGTCGGTACATACGTAACCGTACAATATAATTGATTTTGTTTCAACTAGCTGCTTTCTCATTAATTTACAAACTACATGTCAGATATTCATAAATTTTTTTATTTAATGAACGAACAAGACTAATAAGGTTTGCAGCGTTAGATTTTACAAAAAGTGTGCCAGAAAATTTTTAGAGAGAATTTTTTCAGCCGAAAAGTTCGACGAGGGGTTCTTTGAATACCTCTTCCGGCTGCATCATCAGACCATGTTCTAGATCTACCGCTATTCTAGCATGTACCCGCGGCTTTGCTGCGTGTAAGCAATAACATAGATGTTCTAGTCTAGACACTAAAAACCCCGACACGAAAGTGAAAACTGCAACAAACTTCCGCACCTAACGGTGTTACTTTATGTACTTTTTTTAACAATTAACCTACATTTACCATATATGCGTACTTAGTGACTTTGTACGTGATAGGTAGGTGTCCAAACATTTATCTTTGGAGACACGTATAAGCTCTTATTGAAATAACATTACAATAGGCAAACACACATACCTATATGAGTCCCTACTATCACATACCACATAAATTAGCAAAATCTCAAATCTTTTCTATGGTTTCCTATGTTTTTCATGATCTTCTGTGTGTTCTGTCGTAAGTGTATGTCTCATATTTTCATACTCAATTACTTAGCATAGCGTGTTCGCTTTGTTACACAATAACTCGGCATCTTCCACGTAGCGAGACTGATCGTCTCTCCAAGTCGTCGCTGTTTCCTTATTCTGTAGTGTGGATTCCATCCTTTCGGGTGGGCGGAACTAAGCCTTCTCGAGTGAACCTCCTGGCCCAGAGATCGACATCCTATTAATATCTTAGGCTCCTCAGCTAGCTCCAAATGTTATCATTAAAACGCTACTTATTCCAAAACTCCCAAACGATCTGTTGCTGGCAATATTTTACCACATACCAGTTAGTGTTATCAGCTTCGTTGACCCCAGTTTCGGTGCCGCTGCTTCTATAGACTCTGTCATGAGATATTCTGTTTTCTGATTTCTGCTGTCGGGACCAATCGCGCTTATTTTGAACGGTTTCACTTTTTTTGCTTTCGGTTGAGATTTGTTTTTGCTGATATATTTGTTTTATGTATCGCCAGTGTTTCGCACTAATTTTCTCAACGATATTATTTACTAAAGCTCCAAACAGTTCGAAAGATTATCTTATAAAATCAAAAACATTCGTTCCACAGCGGAATAGACCAAAATAGTGAATGTTTGATAGATCGCTATATACACCAACATATCATCCAGAAAACAATCCGTTCCGTAAAGCTGTTTCCGTTCCATGATTAGCGCGATATGAAATGTGAATAACGTAACGGTTTTGGCTGGGGTTTGACAGCGTCCTTCACGCGAGCGTGTTGTTAACTCAAAACCCAATATATTTTTTACGTTTAATCTTTTGGGAAATTTTCAATTTTCATTAATATGTCGAACTTGAGCATAAAGCTATAGAGTTGAAAATAAAGTCTATATTACATAACACCCAACAGTTACATACATAGTCCTGATCCTAGACTAGGATTCCCTGTGTCGTGGGTATCAGGAACCACGAGTACCATGTTACCACAACACCCAGACCCGGAACAAATATTTGCAGATCATACAAGCATTTGTCCCGCAGCGGGAATCGAACCTCTTCGATTCTATGGTACAACTTCACTTGGTATATATTCGAGGTCGTCGGATGTTTTATCGTACTACATTTACACTAGACAGGTTAGTTAAATATACCGTCCAGTTTAAAAAATAAATTAACTAAAACCACACTACAAACCTTATTCATAAATCAAGATTAGATTAGCTAGATATATTCCAAGCTTAAATTGCGCACCCTCTACCGTTAATAATGATTAAGACACTTGAAAATGACCATTGTGATTACGTGCATAAGGAATATTTTAATTTGACATAATGTGGGGCGCGTAATTTACGCTTTAAACAAGAGTATGATAAAAGTTGTCTCACCCTTAGCACTTGCAAAATAAAGCAGCAAATAAGAAACATACAATTTCATCGCGTGCATTTTACTGAAAGAAAACACGTATTTAGTTTTAGTTAGTCAAGTGTAAATCACTCATAAGATTTTCATACTGTATCCCGAAAAAATATGATTTCTTTCAAGTTTTAAGCCCACTTAAAGTACAGTCGTGAGGACAATCAATCCAATTATTTTTATCACATAGTTTTTCTTCCCACTCCGAGTAATAATCGCGAAAAACTTTCTTGCGATCAGAGTACAGTCGACTAGAACGTTACCTTGTGATCTCGCGCGCTCAACTGACTTGGACCCGAAATTTCGTAGAGGCGAATGGTACTGGACCACGCAGGCGCTAAATTCATAAAGTTTCAACTATACAAATATTTTACTTAGACATTGGACTGTTATATAATTTATTACAGGTAAGAAAACCTATATAATAAATTCACCTTACCTTCACTAGTACCTTTTATGATAAAACATTTTTGGTAGTTGATTCATCATCAGCCCGTAGAAGTCCACTGCTGGACATAGGCCTACCCTATAGAACGCCATGACGAGCGATCTGGAGTCGCCTCCATCCACTGAATTCCTGCGACCTTTAAAATATCTTTAGTTCATCGAGAGGGAGACCTTCCTCTATTCGTCCGGTTTGTAGCCGCCACTCGAGAACCTTTATTCGCTAACAGTTGTCAGTTCTGCGAGCTTTATGACCTGCTCATTGCCACTTCAACTGGCTAATTCTGAGGTCGGTGATCTTAGGTCTTCTAAAAGATGATTTCTAAGAAATCTTCGTCTAATATTTGCAAAGAGGTCGACATTCAAAAGTATATAATGTAAGTAGATACTTGACATAACAGTGTAAAGTTGTCTTATCGAAAGAAAATTGTACGATTGTTGGATTTGTACGAATGTGGAAATTGTACAAATTTGTCCGAAGTCCATAGATAGAACTAAAACTATCGTTAAATATGTCAACACGGTGGAACTCTTGTCGTAAATCATTTTTAAGCGTAAGCGCCCATTGAGTAGGCGCATTTTTAACGCGATGCGTTCGTGTTAAGTACGTGGCGAACAACCGTGGTGTGTCCGGCCAAAGAATAGACTCCTCCGTCTCCTCCCGTGGTAGTTGTAAAAGTCGTCTAAGGGATTAGGTATACCACCAGGAGATAGGCAGTAGCATCCACCTGAATACACAACAACAATACCAATCCACCTGGCAAGCGTGTGATTATGGTAAATCCCCTCATTGCATACTATGAGGGAGGCCTTTTCCAACAGCGGCTGTCAAACGGCTGATGAAGATATAGGTACTTTTTTTAAATCAAACTGCGATTTTGTATCGAAAAAAGGTCTTCATGAAACGATTTTAAAAAGATAAGTATATTATAGTAGTAGTATATACCTAAGTACGTTACATATAACTAATGTAATAAACGGCAGGAGCCGGGCTTTTCAGTTTTTGGATTGAATTTCTTTTGTTTCATAAAATAGAGTAGTATTAAAACCATGTTGTAGTTACTGCAATGATACTGCGTCATGAAACGTAATTGTAGTATGGTGCTCTGTTATTAGTTAGCGATGTAATTTCTATTGAATGTTAGTGATGAGCATGGTATGAAAGCTTCTATTTCGCGTGTGCACTGTGTCGAAACGGCCTGATTTCGTATTTCAATCAAATATTTTTTTTAAATAAATTATAGAGCTAATTAAACTGCAATCTCAATCTCAACTCAATTCGTTTTCAGCAACAGTTGAGCTACATGATTCCACTTAGATTCAAATTAAAGAGTCTGATTACAATTTTAAATTGGAAATTAGTGTTTTTCAGGAGATTTTGTGCAGACAAATTAATTGTACCCAACGTACAGTCACCGATTAAATAAAAGCATGCACTTACTTCTCGAGGACGAATAGACACTATTAATGAACCTGTGGCATCTCGAACGATATTGGTGACGATTCTGCATTGTCTTGTCTTTTTCTAATGGACTAATATGACAAGGATGTCGGTATTTTAAGCGCTGTCAAATTAAGTTTATCTTCATACAATCGATACCATTGAAACTTATTAGCGAGTGACATTAAAATTAGACTGTAAGGCATTCGGAATTTAAGCCATAGTTCGCATTCAATTCAAACCATATTGAATCTAGAGTAGGCGCGATAAAGCTTTTTCTACACTGAAAGCTGATTTGCAGTGGCAAAAGCATATAACCGTAATAGGTCAAGTTTTCCTGGCCGAGATACACATCGAATAGATAAGTATCCATCGACCGCGGTATTCCTAATTAGGTGGGATTGCAATCGACAGTCTCCTTTGATACTTCCGGTTTTTTTGCATGGTTGAATGGAAACGGGTTAGCAAACGAAACTTCGCTGAAGAGGCAGTCGCCACCGTCAAATGTATCTTAACAACTCATGAAAATGAAATTGTTTTTGTCCAAAGTATATGAGCTATACAATATTTTTGCGTTTGTTCAACTAAAAGAGCGCCACAAATACAATAGTAATTTTTGGGCATAATATAAGTAACGGGAACCAATCATATAATAAAACCTAGGTAGGTACTAATATGTTATTAAATTTAATACTTAATTTAAAATAATTCTTATAGAATATAAATAAATAAATATTAAAATTACGGGCTTTAAAAGGCAAAAAATAAATAAAATAATTTTTGGCTGTCTAAAAAAATGGGTTCAAATACAGCTTTATACTCGAAATAGCCGCTGGCACCATTACAATTACAACCAAAATGCTTTAAGCGGCCCTTTATCGTATTTGAAGTTATGTAGCTTTGAATGTAAAGGTAGGTGAGGACTTTTGACGAGCTGGTTGTAGACTACACACACAAGAAACAATTTTGTATGCACTGGGAGTCTCGCATTAGAGCTTATTGTGCATTGCCCCCCTGCTAAAAGGACCCCAACCGGCCCAACTTTGAAATAACAGAAAACTACTTTGGGTTGACAACAGCATGCACAGGACAATTTGAGCCTTTTATGTTGAGCTGTATTTGGTCACTTTCATTTGTAAATCTACATTTGATAGCAAGGGACTCTTATCAGGCTCACTTGAGTTCTAAAGTTGTTTCGGCAGCGACTGTATCTCATGAATGGACATTGAAATACTTCGATTCAATTTTCGGTACTCGATATTTTAAATTGAGCATTGCAAGATGACACCATATTATTATATTCAGTTATAATATAAACAAAAAATATATTTCACATATTATTTGCTAGAGTTTCATGCTACTGCGTGAGTACAAAATTGATATGATCTGCTTTCTAGTGCATGTAAAAACATACGTAACTTATCTACATAACATAACTTAACTTAATAATATTCACGAATTTGGTTTAGGATCTCTATGACGCTAACCGGATTCTTGTTATAAATAGTAAATAAACTTACTTTAATACTTATCAACACCTAAGTTTGAAGAAGATTTGAGGATATCCTCCATGTGGATATACTTATGTAGGTCTTTGTTTCAATCACCTATTGACTATAATTTGCTACGTAGTAGGTACCTATAAGGGTTATGCGTCGTCCTTCTAACCAACATCCGCTAGCAAAGTAGGGTTTTGACGCTTTTTGATCACTGATCAACTCACCCTAACTATATTTGTCACATGTTATAAAACTATCACACTTACAACTTAACTGGCACATGTTGACAATCTCTACATTTCAAACTTACAGAGCAACATAATATAGGTACCTACTTACTGGGTACAATAATCGCAAGGCTTTCCACAGGTGAGCTAACTTCAAAAGAGCTTTGCCGAGATTATGTTACTTTTAGAGTTTCTTATCTACGTGCGAGTGATTTAATAACAAGTAAAGCTCTAGATACTTTTCAAGTACTTTTGTTGCTCAGCAAAATTGTCTTCGGAATTTAATTTATAACGACATTCAATGAGCATGTTTTGGGAAAGCCTTCTTTTTTCATCTTTCTTTGTTACTTAAGTACCTCGTGACACTTAAACCGATTTCGATGTGGTTACCGATTCAAACATTTTTATCCTAGTAATAAGCGAGCGAAGTCGCAGTCGGGTGCTTTTTTATAAGCTTTAAAAGAAACGAAAACGATACGCGTAAGAGTGGTAAATGTGGTCAAATCTTGCAACTGAACTTAAAACCAGTTCCACCCAACCAATTGAGCTGAAATTTTGCATACCTGTCAAGTTCAGATGATACTTATTACCTCAGAATAATTACTGAAGCATTCATTAATCAATTATTGATTATTATTATTACAATATTATTGTGACAGCGAGCTAATCTGATGTTGACGACTGAGACCGTAGACAGAATAGTTTCTCCGTGAGACGGTGGACAACAGAACTCCTGCCAAACCTCTACAAACGAATACCGAGTGTACAAACGATACAGTGACTCGACCCTCTCGTTAGAGAGTATATTATGTTCATTGGACCCGACTCGGATAGGTAGGTTCAACCGAATGGTTCCATTCATGCAGAGTCGACTCCACGTATAGTCTCGCTCAGGAGATTCGACAAACCTACGTAGAATTCAAATCGATTTTTTATTTTCTGATTCATATTCTAGCTTGTTTTGACATCATGGAATTATCTTGTGAAATTACAGCCTAGATAAAAAAAACTAATTAATTAACGTCGTCGTTAATAAACTTTTACTAACGAGTAATTGACTTGTCCTAATCCCCTTTTAGTTAGCTTGACAAAGCCGATTTGGCGAATTCATTAATTATTCCAATATTCAAGCAAACACGACGCGACCTCGAGATATGAGAAATATATATTGTTACAGTAGATACCTACCCATAGTATCTACCGACCGAAAACAAATAACGTCCAATTATAAAAATGTGTAATTTTTAATATGTATTAAAATGACCAATAATAAATTTGTCCAATTATAATAATGTCCAATAATAAAAAAGTGTAATACTTCATTAAAATGTCTAATTGTTTTTTTTTATTGAAAAATGATCAATTGAAAAAAAGGCTAGTTTGTTTAGGTTAGGCTTTGAGTTAACCACGGAAAGGGTTTACTTAGCCAAAAGGGGGTGATACATTTTGATCCACGATATTATTTTAAACTTGGAACATATTTATCCTTATTTAAAAAAAAAGTATTATATCTAAGTATATTATCTTGGACGTCTCTATAGTTGGAAATTTTTCTGGTTGGTTATTTCTATTCTTGGTCAGTTTTCTAGAGGGCCTTTTCTGTAACTGGTAATTTTTCTAGTTGGCCTTTTTTTAACTTGGATTTTTTTCCGATTGGGCGATTCCATAGTTGGGTATTATTTCGCTCCTGGACATTTTTCTTTTTTGACATTAGTAGTGCAAATTAGAGATAGGATGGGCTCGTTAGAATTAGGTATTTACTTTAAATCTATACATTTCTTGAAACTATAATCAGGAGCGTACACCAAAGGCTCAATTATCTTATTTTAAAAACATTCCAATCACAATTATAATCTCGTGTCAGTCGCACTGTCACGTACTTCGCATGCGAAGATTAAGTAATAGTTACTACGTGGCAGTGCGACTATCACGAGATTATAATCTTGAATGTTTCTAAAATTAGAGAATTGGGCCTCTGGTCAAAGTAAGGTAAGGTTATTCCAACCAGTACCCACTAGTAACTTTAAAAATGTAACTATTAATTATTAATTGTACTTTTTGTGTTTTTTGTTGTTTTTTAATATATTTAATTTCATTTCATTTCAAGGTAGGTACCTACTTTATACTAGGCATACCGGTAATGAATGACTAGCTAAAACCTCAAGACTTCGCCCGCGTGGTCTCGGTGGTCCAGAAACCTTCCCCGGCATGCGAATAACTCACAAAAGTACCTATGCATCTTTTTAACTATTAACTAATCTCACCGATGTTATTTTGTTTTTGTACTTACATAAATTGCGTATTACCTATTACTTATATTTACTATATTTTATAACATTATTAATATTATTTTTTTATCAGAATAAAAGAAAATCCCAATAGCACAGCATTCACGTATACTGTAGCTTCCAATTGGTGTAAGGAAAGGGGAAATTCAAAAACGTATGCCCATAAATCCCACCGCGCGATCGCTAGCATGACAGTGGGGATTTTGAGACTATCGAATTAGATCATTCTAAAAACCCCACTGCTGGTGGAGTGTGGGATCACTCAAAATAATGTATTCCCATCTCCCCCATCATGCGATCAGAGGCCCAATTCTCTAACTAAAAAATAGTTAAAATAGAGTACGGATCATGTTTCGATCTTGTGTCGATGTCTTAAATGTCAGAAATGGTATTCTCTTAACCTAAAATACAACACTGTAATGTGATTATATCGAAATGTGACCGAAACTTGAATGATTCAAAGTTTTTTCGATAATTTTAGCTTAAGTAGATGGAGTCTCTCTTTACTCTTTCCAATTATATATATATGTATATATATATATAAAACCATCCTAATCTAATGGTAGTCACCGTGAATTGAAAGTAGACTATTTTGTTATTTATGAGGGAGCAGAATACCAACTTTCTGTCAATTTACAATTCAGTCTCGATTCGATTAACTTTCAGTGTTGTTATAAAATAATTTAGAGAATTGGGATTCTGATGCCATGGCTACCTGAGCCCGCGTGAACGCGTGAAATAACCAGTACAGAAGAAAGAATTTACAGAATCGGATCAATAGTTCCAGAGCTTACCTTCAACATTTTGGATGTTCTTACAAACTTTAACTCATTAAAATTTATGTTTTAATTGAACAGTTTATCATTATAACATATAGATTCTTAAAGCGCAAAAAAAACTCGTTCGAACTGTACAATTTATACTATTTTTTTTTATTGTGAGGTACATTTTAGTCCATACTCCTATTTTACGACATAAAAAATATGCTATTTAGATAGGAAAATGTACTTCTCTAAACGATATATTTACTGCCGGGTCAGTACTTAATTGCATAATAAGATATTCGCCAAAACGACAATACTTTGCTAATTCATTTACAGACAGGTGAACGGTATTTTTGTTAGGTGAAAGGGTAGAGTCACGTAGGTACCTAATTTACTCACCTACCTATTGCCTGTGAAAACAGAGGAATAGGTAGGTAAGAGGTAAATACATGATATGAATGATAATCACATCACTTACCAAGGTATAACGAGAATTTAAATACCTAACGGTTTTGGCAACCTCTGTGGCGCGGCGGGCGAGTTGCCGGCTGAGACGCAAGAGGTGCGGGTTCGATTCCCGCTGCGCAACAAATGTTTGCATGGTCTGCAAATATTTGTACAGTCTGGGTGTTGTGGTACCATGGTACTCGTAGTTCCTGATGCCCAAGACAGGTAATCCTAGTGTGGGATCAGAGGGCGTATTACGAGTGTTTCATTGCAAAAACCGGAATGCGAAACGTGAGCATTCAACGTGACTTTCGTAGTAACTATTTACTAATCTGTATGTATACTGTTTCTATCGACTGCGCGGCACAGATTGATGAATAGTAAGTTACGTTGAATGCTCACGTCTCGCATTCCGGTTTTTGCAATGCAAAACTCGTAAAGGCCCACAGGACTATGTATGTGACTGTTGGGTGTTATGTTATATATAGGTTTTTATTATATTTTAGTTTAAAACAGTTTTTAGCTATGACATAATTAATACTATTAATTTACTCTAATGACTAACACATATAAGGAGAGCGGTATCCTTAAACGCTAGTAGGTAGTACCTACTTATTCATTTGCGTATGTACTTAGTGTATATATTTTATAGTGTTATTATGTACCTAGTATTGTACATGTATGTATATACCTATATTGTGTATGTTTTACTATACCTACATAAAGTACCAATTCTTCCCCTCGTACATTTTTTGCACCACCTACATAAATGTTATCCTAATTACACAAAGGTTAGCTGGTAGAAAATGCTTCATAGCATTAAGTTCGCCTGTATACTTACATTGTTTTTTGAAATAAATAATATTATATCTATCTATCAACTACAAAATCAATCAGTGATAATGCCTAAGTTCAGAACAAAAATGTGCCTGCCAATTGTTCCATGTTCAGGGCTACGGATTCCTGCGATTCTTCTGATGTTCGTCAATAAACGTGTCTCTTGTCTTGAATACGATAAAGATTCTTGTGTAATTCCAAGAAACCCATTTCTAACATCGTTCTCAATGCTCGGTCAATAGCTCGTGCCAAAATAGAGTGATTTCGGAAATACATAACCATTGGGCTATTACTCACTACTTTATGCGGGAAAAAGCTTCGCTTAACCTTCGATCTTTACGAAGATTGAAAACAACAAGGTCTCTATTATAGGCTAAAACAAAGTCTGAATTTCCATTAAGTATCGCATTCAGATTCTCCCTTTGTTGCCATGGTCCCTGTGATAGTCCCTGGAAGGTACCACGCAATGAGCTCGATTAATTCTTATCCAGTTATAATTTTCTGGTTCATACTGATGATGTAGGTAGCCGCCGTATGACCGATAGAATTAACGTTATCCACAACATTCGATTTTATGCAACTTATCAGAGCAGCTTGATAGGAGCAATGTATTTAATAATAAAACAAAACCAAACCAGTTATAAATTACAATCAGAAAATTCAGTTTTATTTATTGTCATTCTCAAAAAAAAATCGTTTAGGACAGGTCACCTGAAAACGTCTTCCGATATTGCTGAAAGTGTTTGTTTCCACTAGCGAGTTTATGATTAGGATATGTTTTTTTCATGTTAATTAGCCAAGCGTTGTCTTTGTGTCCGGCCTAAAATTTAAACTCCTCCGTCTCCTCCCATGGATGTCGTAAAAGCCGACTAAGGGATTACACCAGGAACACTGAATACTGCGATCACCAATCCGCCCGTCAAGTGTGGTGATTATGGTCATTCCCTCCATGTATTTTATAAGGGAGGCCTCATGTAGCAATAGATGTCTAAAGGCTGCTGATGATGAATATGAGCCAAGCGTTTGACAATTATCTCACCTGGTGGAAAGTGTCGATGTGGTCAAAGATGAAGATGAAAACTCCGCTTCGCCTCGTCCTTCCAATGTTACTCGCCCGTAAATTGATTTATTTCGGGCCTCGACAGTAGGTTATGCAAGTCCTACGATTTATATCGCAGATATGAAATGGACACTAATTGAATTAATTAAAATTGATTAATTTTACTATTAACAACTTGAATATACTATGGAGCTACGGACAACTTTAATCTATAGAATAATATTTCTCCAACAAAGAATATAAACGATGTGACCCAGCCCGATATTAATACCACATAACAACCAGTGTAATGGTCCATGTTAATCGGTTCGGAAGTATCTTCTGTCGTTTTTACTTTCGCAGTTCTAGAGTAGTTTTGCTTCAATTTGTCTGAAAACCCTGATTCAATCAGCTTCACCAAAAGTCTATCGATAGAATTAGCGAGTGGAGAGAACTTCTTGAAGAATATCACTGTGGGGCAAGTTACCACTTTCTGTGGTAAGATGTGAACTTTGATCTTTTCCACCGAGATGATGGTATTTGCGGTTTCCATATTCATTGCGAGAACGAATTTCACTCCTTTTGAGACGTTCCTCATCATCGGTATTACGTCAACCGCGTTCACATAGGTCCATTTATTGTAAACAATGGGATAATCTATGAAATAATCTTTCAGAGTAGACCCACCTCCAAAAGAATAGTCAGCTGCTATCATATCATCTATAGTTTCAAATTCTCCGAAGTAATAATTAGCTTTCAGAACGGATATAAGAGAGACTTGATAAAAAGTCCGTATCAAAATACAGAACCATATCCATAGAAGCACCATGTACGTATAGGCGAGTTTTGTGGGTAACCTTGTCGAGGGTAGGCCCATGCATATCATCCAAGAAAAGAAAACAATGCTAGTACGCGGCCTTCCTCCTTCAATTACACGACCAAAAATAAACCATAATTTGCTTCTACGTATTAAAGCGCATACCACAACGAGCATAAAACACATGGACACAGCTATCTGGGCACTCAGTTGGAATGAATGTGTCAGTTTTAATGAAGAAGGCATCTTTTTTGCTGGATTTGTGACCCACACGACGCTAGCGGCGTTGTATTGGATGGACATGTGGAAGTGCGAGAACCTCGACTGAGTAAGCGCCCCTGAGGTTATTGATAAGTTTGCGAAGTCGTAATATACGTCAGCGAGCGATCCGGACCACGTTCCATCTTTTTCATGCTTGCCCCACCCGTTGCCGATCCGTGGTGTTATCATTTTGAGGCTTGCATTCAACCCTTCAGCCAAGATTCTGAGTAGATCTCCATCTGCACCACTCGGTTCTCCATCTTTGATATTCATATACGGCGGTTGTATAAACGACGATGCCACCAAGGGACAGTTGTTAAAATTCTGCATTTTATCTGAGAAAATATCAAGGCAGATTTTATTGTAAGTTTCCATGAAGCACGATTTGAAATTGTTTAACTTCACAGGTACATCTGTTTTACAATCACTGTCGTTCAGCGGGAAGAACGTGTATCCAGCCACTTCGTCTTCAATACTTTTTAGATAAACAACATTGGTGACTTTGTGCTCCCATAAGGCTTTCACAGCCTTCTTTTCGTCACATTCGTCTAAATCTTGTGACTGACAAACAATGATGTACTTTCCGGTATTATCAAATTCATGATTATGCATCCACTGAAGCACTTGTACTATGTCTGCGACCCTTAATCCGAAGAGGACATACTGTCTCGTTTTGTTGGCAAATTCGGGGTAGAACGTGCCTTTTCCGACTATTGTGTTTTTTTTGTAAGACTGCAGGAAAACTTCAACGCCGCTCCACAGAGTCGAGTTGAAGAAAACTAAAGTCACGTAACGCCATTCAAAGTTTTGTAGAGCAATTTGAGTGGCTGTTAGGCTTAGTTCTTTAACCACGTTGGTCGATTCGGGTGTCAGGTTTAAACAATGTCCACCAGCCGACATGTTGTCCGTTACGGTGTGGCACTGGTAAAAGCAACCCATGTATGATTTTTGCATATTAACAACTACATACCAATGTCATGTCACGTAATACGTTTTATATCAACGGTGATTTATCAGAGTTAATAAATGTAAAATAACATAGTACCGATAGACTACTAATAGAGTAGCGATGAGTCATGGACGTTATCTTTACTGGCTATCACAATTTACTAAAACATTTATGCAGATAATATGCAAGTATAATGTTAACGTAATGTGTTATGAAAGAAAACCACTCGCATAGCTGAAAAAAATTATATTTTATGAGAAATTATAATTTACAATATTTCATACAGGCATCCATCTTCAGTCGGAACTTAAGCTAAAATTCTCACAATCTCACGCAAAAGGTAAAGCAACTTTAGACTATAATATAGTTATAGCAATAGTTTGTGTAATTCATTGCCCAACTGTAAACAAACAAGAACCACTTGTATAGAGTTCGATCTGTTTGTAGGTTGATACGAATTGGCAGATCGAATGACGTCACGATGCGCGCTGACTCCGCACGAAACTTAAGCTAATTAATTTGCCAATAAAATAGGTTAATTGTGCTTTGTTTACTTTTAAAAACTAAGAAATCCAAATGGCGTTCGAACAGACTAGTTCATTCGTTCAGTTGATATGCAATAGAGAAATTAAAATAGATATAAAAAAACTTTTATAAAGCCTTTATAATTAAAATTATGCGTTATATAATTTAATAATAAACGCGGAGTCGTCACAATGCGCGCTCGTGTGTCGTTGTGGTAATTCCGCCTGGGGCGCCGAAATAGATACACAATATTGCTGTAAAATTGCATAACATAAAGTAGTCCTATGTACAGGGCATACACAGAGATTGCACAGAGGGTTACATCAATAGATATTTTTCAATATTGTGCGCTAAGTTTCAAAATTCACATAATTTTGAGCATCAGACAGTTGTTTCTTATATAAAGCATAGAGTTTTGCTATTGACAGTGTCAAGTCATTGTGCATAATCGCTGATGAAATACAAACTCAGCATATAGAAGAAAAAGAAATTAAAGACAACAACAAATAAGTTAATAAGTTATATATCTTCAAAACAGAAACTTTGTTTCTTGCTATAAAAAAACTAAATAATAACACGAAGCAACACTCTAAATTAGCATAATAAAATACTCTAATTATATGGAAAAACAATTATAAAATGTGTAAAATTTGTGCTATTCTCCAGTTTATTTGTGCCAATAGCAAAACTTGGCACAGTACGGTCACTGTTAGCTCGAATCACTCAGCACATTTAGACCCAAATGTACAATATATTACATACATGTGGTACAAGCTTTCGTGCAAAAAACTTCGGTATCGGTTTTTACAATTCACATTTAGCTTTAATTTACGGGTTTCTAGTAAAAAAAGTTTATATCAAATGCATCAAAAATGTCCTTAAACAACTAACATAGTAATTTCCTATACTTGACGATCTAGCCGCGTATGGAATTCTCATACACGGTTAATATTAGGAAGAAACCAAATACACCATACCACTGCGTACACAAAGCCTACAGTTAAACGTAAATCATTTTGCGTGAAGTCAATTCGTGTAGAAAAACACCATTTAAATATAAACAGCTTAAATAATAACATATATTTTATGTAACAAAAAAATCCAATGTACAAAAGTAACGAAATATTTATTTAAATACGATAATAAATATTTGAAGCTAACAGAAACGGTAATGGTATATAAATTACGTGTACATTACATCTATTGGATTAGTGGTAGAGAGACAGTCGGAGGGGCGGACCACACGCACCGTACTAAGGGCGCGTGTCCCGACTCATCCCATCCGACAAGCGACTCACTCCGACTCACGAAAGCTCTGGGTCGACCTTAACCTTTACGAGACATCGTTCATTATAACTTAAATAAATACGTAATAGTAACACGGGCATCCCGCTCGATACACCGGAAGGCGGTCCTGTCTCGACCCACGAGGATGTCACACGCAAGTTCATTGGACTAGTTTGTTCAAATCCATCCGTCTGGACACAATCAAATGTATACTAATGTAGAAAGATATTATGGCAACAAACTTTACAAAAATCCTAAAACAATGACTAAAAGCAGCTCACGGTAAGGCCAAGACTCACCATAACTTTTAAAATGCACAATTTAATATTCACCGATACAGACACATACATAAATTGTGAATAACTTCATCATAAAAAAACATGTCAAAAAACCTTTCACGGTAGAAGCGATCCGTCCGGATCCGGCTCGAAACGGTCCGCGGTCGTATCCGGCTCGAAAGGGTCCGCGGTCGCACCGCGCGGGTCCTTACCGCGCGGGCGTCGCCCATCTGACACTAGTATTTGGATTAAATGACTTACAATCTATCCTTACTTTCTCATTAAACATTTTAAGTTGAAATAAGTTCGTTCACCCGATCTCAGTTCGTGAATTTACAAACACATTATGTCGTGAAGTAATGATGTTTAAATTATGTGTTTTACACACAATCACAGATTTGTGTCAGGGACCTTTGATGTAAACGCTTAGACAAGGTTGTACTCCTTCAGGTTGGATTGTAGGATCGTGTCTTTCACTGCGGCGAACACGAACCGGATGTTCTCAGTGTCTGAAATAGAACGGTATAGAAATAACATCATTGTTCCACATAGCGTCTCAATCTACTTCTACACTACGGCTGAACCACATTATCTTATAAAAATAACTCACGTACGGAAACGGCGCTCTCATTCAACGCGATCCACTTTATTTTTGGCATTCAAAATTACTGCACTTGCTAAATATGCTGGTTGATTTCAGCGACATGGAAACTATTTAAAAAGTTATTTTTTTAAACACATCAACGCTATTACTCTTACAATAAGTAGTAGTAATATATATTAATAACAAAGAAACCTAATTCATCCTATTTATCTGTTAATGCGTGTTTTATTTATAAAGAACACAGCATGGAATACATTATTAAATAAAACAAAGCAGCGTATACTAAAAATAAACGTTTAATTCGAGACATCAACAAAAAATAATATGAAAATCATGCTAAGTTAAATTCTTTTAGAGCCGATTGCATGATAGTATCCTTTACGGCGCAAAACACAAGTTTTATGTTTTCGGTATCTTTAAAAATATCCAAGGCAGCATGCAAAAATAAAAACAAATAAAAGTAAAAGCAAAATAAAGCACAATGCAAATATAAACTCAGGTATGTTTTGTATAACATTTTTTTGTGGGAGAAGAGTAAGCCTTTGTTGTGGGACGCTACGCAAGTTGAGCTCTTGTGCCATCTCAACTGTCCGCGACATTAGTAAGGGCATTAGTAAGTAGTTAAACAGCTGTCGATTCGGCTGAGGATATCAAAAGCCGCAAATATGCAAGTCTCAACTGAGCTTACATATTTGAGCCTTTCGGGATCACGACTCTGGGTCCGTGGGGTAACAAGGCCCTTCGCGTTTTCAAAATTCTTTTAAGGCGTCTGGTCGAAGCGTCGCTTGACCCGAGAAGCTGGCTCTTATCTGGATCAACGCATTAATATTGCCATTCAGTTTGGCAATGCAGCCAGCGTCTTTGGGACGCTTCTGTAGCTTCTGATAGTGATTTGGATCAGTTGAGCTATCTGTTGATCGTTTGCAACGGGCTTTAGATAGATCAACTGTTACATTTGTCTTTTGATTGTGTATATACTTGTATTAGTTGCAAAAATAATTATAGTAACTACTAAAAAGCACAACTACGAGCTACAAAGAAACAAAACTATCAAATATACAAAGCTCTTTATAAAAACTTAAAAAGATCTTACCTTGAATCTCATGCATTGTAGGAGTTTGAAGGCTATTAAATTAGTTTAAAAAAATACATGTCTCATAGTAGGCGAGTCACCAGTTTTCACCAAACACTAGCGTAAGACTAGAATGGAATGTTAAAATGCAGTAATTTTGAGCCATATTCATTGATGAGTACTTGAGATTTTTAACGTGTTTTAATCATAGTCATTTTAGGCATTCTGATTGAAAAAATGAACAGTCGTTAAAAAAATGCAGACAGAAGAGACGTAAGGCGAAAACGCTTCGCGAACGAGACTTTTACACTATACAGAAGAGACGGTACGGAGTTGGTTTTGGGAGTTTCTGGTGCAATAGCCTGATCGTAACGGGAATGATTGAAATAACACCCCAATCAAACCCCGTTGCGCCCGCGTCCCGTCTCCTGTATATGTTTTGCAATAGGGCGCAGACAACGTAGCGTCGCGCAAACGCCATGCCCTTCTCTGTATGTCTTACGTCACGGCGCTTCTATACATTTTATATAATAATGGGGCGCCACGTTTTTGCCTCGTCTTCGCCTTACGTCTGTTATGTCTGGCCTGCCCCTAAGACGGCCTCTAAAAAAACCGTTGTTGAATTTAATACGAACTATATTGTGCTCATTTTAAAATTAAAGTCGATACGTCAAGTCACGATCGGTATTGAAATATCGGTTTTCAAATGAAAATGAGGTAAATACCGCTAATATTAGGTTCAATATAGGCACGGACCACGGGTTTAAGCGCGTTGGAGGCCCTCTTATTGTATATGCATTGCACTGCCTTAGATTTGGTTAATACAAAAGTGGTTTTTTGTTGTGAGATGGTCCATGGTCCACCTAGATCCAAAGCCACTTCAGATGTGACTTTCGGGGAATTGTATGCGTTCATCTCCAAGATCTCTGTTTGTAGTTTGGCCGATATAACAAGGGCTTTAGAAGTTAGCCACTTTTAGGAACTAATTTGTCTAATGGGCAGCTTAACGGCTAACTTTAGGGCGGCCCAGTGATATCGGTCTGTAATTTCTCCGAATCCGTAAAGCAATCATTACTACTTCATGTCAAAATGAGGCACTATGGTTATTCTTCTGTGGTCTATTGCAAAAACCCCCGTATCGATAGTCAAGAATTAGCTGTTACTTGTCTCAATCAACGGTCTAAAAAATCTACACTTGAGTCTCGATTCAACCTTGAATATAATTTTGAAATACAAGGCCCGTATTCCAGAATTATATCCATGACCATTTTCACCAACGAATACTTATTTTGCGGGGCACTTAAAGAACGAAAAACGGGCAAATTTGACTTTTTTAATAGAAAGTTTTTTATATTTTGCGACCAGAATACTTATTGATTAATATGGTTACGGTATAAAGGCAATAAACGCAAAAAATACTCGTGATAATATCAGTAATAATTAAGCATCTCGTGAGCAATAGGTGGCCTTGAATTGGTTGGTGAAAATGAGAATTCGTTTTTACTATCGATACGATACGAGGGTAAGAGTCGCCTACCAACATGTTCCGCTTAGATCTTAGGCTATGGCCAACCCAACGCGTTCAGCCTGCGTCCGCTGGGGTGTGCACGGTGACGTTTTGTACAAAACATCTGATCGCCACTGTGAACGCCACAGCGGACGCGGGCAGAGTGCGTTGATTTGGCCATAGCTTAAAGGTGTGTATCCACTATTTTCGTGAACCAATAGCGCTCCACACTTCTCCATACTGAGCAGCCGTAGCCTATTGAGAACTCAGTATACTCAGGAAGAGCGCTATAGGCTCGTGGACATAGTGGATACCCCCCACCTTAATGATTGATAACAAACTCACCTGTCGCACAGGTGAAGTGCGAATAGATGATCTTCTCAGCGTCCGGGTTTAGATCGACGAACATTCGCAGTATAAACTCGCGGGCGGTGTTCGCATCGCGCTGGGGACCTGTTCACACATGTTCTAGCAATACTACGGGATACTTAGCAGGTCTTCATTCATATACTGTTCATATAAGCCTCTGGTTTAGAGCCAAAGCGGCCAACGCCGAGCGGAAAGTCTAAGGTATATACTGCGAAAACCCGAATCGCGAACAAGTCTAAACAAATTTTATAAAGTAGGTACTAAATTTTGTGTAGGCGTGCATACCGCAAACACCCGACCGAGCAGCCAAGGAATAGTGCAACCCTGGCTGCTAAGAATTACAGCTTTTGAGCACGTATAACTAACGTTACCGAGAAACTAGTGAGACGATACTTGACGATAGCATGTCAAATATTGGCCAATAACATCGGCGTAACTTTAAATCTTTGTAAGTTGATTGGTTAATGTTTTACGTTTACTATCGTCTCGCTAGCATCAGGGTAACGTTAGAACGTTTGTTAACGTGCCTCAGGTACTCTAATTCTGTCGTGTTGTAATTTATCTGCTTGCAGATTAAGTAACTCTGTTGCTATAAGTTTCAATGCTGTTTCTATCCAAAATAACGCTCTATCTCTTGCAAGACACAATGCTTGATTGCAACTAGACTGCGTAAATTAAATGGTAGCAATAGCGTCATTTAAAATAGAAACAGTATTCGAACCGATAGCAATAGAATTACATAATCGCGCAACTGATAAAAATCCAGATGAAATATCTCTCGAGACGGATCACGTACTAGAAGAGATTAATTTTGACACATTTTTTTATCCATAATTTAAATGATTTTTATTTCCGTAGTAACGTAGTTTTTTTATGATTTTAAATATCCTCTGTCTGCTTAGGCAACCGCTCTTTTCTTAAGCTACAAGAAACGACGCGACACTGTACATCATTTACGACGATCTACGCAACAAGTACCCAACAGATATGAATGAAGACCAATTGATAACTCTAGCTTACTTCGCAAACTTATCTAGCATTTTATACAGTACAGAAAACCATAGCGTTACAAAATATCAACAAAACCGAGTAGCTAATGCTATTTGAAGACTCCGTGCATAGTAACAGAGGAATCGTAGCGGACTCTTTCTCTCGTTGTATCACTGGTTTTTTCTTGGTTTAAGGTTAGTACCACCAGTACTAACCGCAGTTCATTGCGTGTTTCTTATACTCAAGTAGTTTATTTTCAAGAGCAGAAATATTCTAACATACAGAGCGCAATGAACTGTTAAATCGTTGTCGAAAGCGATTACCAGTGCGTTACGCAATGAGGGCGCAGGTTGTACGGTGGCCTTGAAAAGGGCCTTGTACCTGATGGTGAAAAAACCAGTGTGGAGAAAGTATTTAGTATGCCTCGTAGGACATACAAGGACTCTTTTTATAGCCTTAAAGCCGATCTTTTGATTCGTCCGCCAGATATAAACGTAGCTTTTAGCATATTTAATAGAACAAGGAATATTTCGATAATCAACCTGTCGCCGTCGTGAAATGAGAGTAGCAAGACCTGTCAGGATCTGGGTTCTCTTTCAAATACTTCTGTAGGATGTAGTTTAATGCGGGCGGTGCTACGAGTTTTGGACCTGTTTATTTAATTTACTCTATTTAGGAAGAACAAAACATCGTCATGAATTCGGCATGCCCTATCAAAAATTCGAAGGCATATTATGACAACCACCAATCCGCAATAGGCTAGTGCTAATTAAAAGCCCTTTCTCATAGAGAGTAGGTGAGTCCCAGCAGTGGGAACATTATGGGCTGGTTATGCTTATGAACAGATAGTGAATCTTTTTCCTGTGTTAGCATAGGATCTAGGGCATCTGATAGCAATCAGATGCCATGTGGAGATGCCTGTGTGAACTCAAGCTCAGATTACAAAACTGTTTTAATAGAAACCCGACTTTTTTTATGCTTTTCGAACAGAAAAATACTTTTTTCTTTTCACCTTCCTACGCCCCTCTCTCTAAAGCATTGGACGATTTGCGAAGCCATGGCTACGCTAGTAGATAATTATTGCACATCAGATTGAAAAGTAAATTGTATGAAAATAGAATCAACTCGGGTGAACTTGAAATTGTATGCCTGGTGTTGCTTAGACTTGGCTTAAACCATCTCACTCAAGTAATGAGACCGTTAAAGTTAAGTCCATTAGAATACATACCGTCGTATTCCGGGAAGTAGTCCACGAGGTGAGAATACATGATTTTCTCCTCGAGCAAGTCCTTCTTGTTGAGAAACAGGATCACAGAAGAGTGCTGGAACCATGGGTACGTGATTATGGTCTTGAACAGCGCCTTTGATTCTTCCATTCGGTTCTGGAAAATGTACACAAAATATTATTAACATACATAACATAACACCCAGCAGCCACATACATAGTGATGATCCCACACTAGGATCCCCTGTGTCGTGGGTATCAGAGAACTACAGAGTATCATGGTACCACAACACCCAGACACGGAACAAATATTTTCAGATCTTGCAAACATTTGTCCCGAAGCGGGATCGAACCCGCACCTCTTGCGTCTCAGTCGGCTACTCGCCCGCCGCATCACGGAGGTCGTGAAAATTAATTAATATTATATAAAATTTAATTAATTTTATACGATTACTGAGTCTCACTGCTGGGCAAAGATCTCCCTTCGATCTGGCAACATATCTCGGTCTTGTGCCAATTGAATTGGATTCTGCCAAAGGTTTCGACATCAACTCGCCATCTCTTTTTTCCATTCAAATGATTAGTGCATTAGTGATTACACTACGCAGTCTCGCTGTCTCAGGGCCCTGAGACTCAAGAGCCCCCACTGAGTGGTAATTTTGGTCCACAGCTCGGCATACGACAAACAACTGACTGATTTTGTAGTCTTTATCAAAAGACTGCAAAAGTTGCTCTTATTAAACCGAAAACGTTCGTTTGTTAGCGGAATAGACGTTTCGAAAAGCTTTTGGCTTGAAAAGTGTAAAAAAATTGCTCTAGTTCGATTAATGGCTACATCAATTTTCCAGAAAAAAAGGTTTCGTTTCCGTTCAAATGATTAGTGCGACACGAAATGTGCATAGCGTGCTTTGGTATTATCGTTCAAAATTAACGGAATTGGCCCACAGGGTTTGTAAAAGCCTTGAAAAGGGATCTAGGAAGACTGCTGCGGCTTATATTTACATGGAAACAGTCAGCTCACAGCTCAACCTTAATTAGTAGCCAGGGTCTCGGGGATTAATGCCGATTCGTTCTCCCCTTGACTATACGGCTTCTGATCTGTACAGCTCACGCGTTTTGCTTAGTTTTATTGGATTTGAAAATATCATCAGTCCGTCTATGTTCCTAATGAAGCATAAGACTACGCCCACCACCTAAACCATCATCATCATCATCACCAGACACTGCTGGACGTAAACGCTGCTGGATGGTATTAAACAATTACACTTTTCTATTACGTAGGTATATATAGTTCATTTTATCCAACAAGCACGTGAGACTTCAAATTGCCACGGGGGCGAATCGCATTGTAGGGCGCGTCCTAGATGGACGTGACCTAAGAGGTATGTATTGCAGTTGTAGTGGGCAAGGGTTTTTCACCAGCCATCCACTGCTAGACGAGGCCCTCTAAAGAATGCAATGGGATTAATGGGATTTACCAGGCGGATCAGTGATCACAGTATTAAGTACTCAAGTGGATGCTGCCCATCCCCTGGTGATCCCCTTTGTAACCTTTTACGGCATCTACGAGAGGACACGGAGGGTTCAATTCTCAGGCCGAAAACACCACAAAGGTACCAATAAAATAAAAAACACTTACCTCATTTTCCGATTCGAACAAAATTTGATCATATTCACTAAGAGCTACTAAGAATATGATTGAGGTGACGTTTTCGAAACAGTGAATCCACTTCCTTCTCTCGGATCTTTGGCCCCCGACGTCCACCATTCTGTGGGTTATATGAAAAAGTTATAAAACAACAGCCTTCTGACATTTCACTAGCTCTTTCTTGGCCACCCTGTCTGATGTGTCGTAAGGCTTTGAAAAAGCCGATTGTGACCATTGTTAGAACCAGTGTGTTGAAAGGAACCTCGCAGATAGGTCTACCGCGTAATATTCACCAATCAAGCCTAGTGTCGATGTGTTTTTTTTAACTTCCAGATTCCTCATGATGTTTAAGAAACGCAGTAGGTACGTAGCTCCTCAGAAGTGGCCTTCATTGTGAACCTTTACCAGTGTGGTGAAAGGAACCACGCAGAGAGGTATACCGCGTACAGATATTCACCAATCAAGCCTAGTGTGGATGTGTTTTCGTTTTTAACTTCCAGATTTCCTCATATGTTTAACAGTCGCAGTTCGTAGTTTCTCAGAAGTGGCCGCCATTTTGAACTTTTTTGTTATACTGGGCCGATTGATTTTAAAATTAATATTGAGGGTTCGATTGGTCCCCGAATACGAATCTGATGTCAAAATTGAAAAAAGCGGTTGCCATTTTTTTCGTTTCAATAACTGGACTAACTGCTTTCAGAATCGATACCATATTTATGGACATGGGGTCCATGTGATCGCCGAATACACATCTGTCTTGTGTGTGAAATTGCCAGAATTTTATTCAAAAGAGTGTCCACCATTTGCAACTTTGTATTATAAAATTAGTTTTTATACCACGTTGAATTAAGATGGACTTTGCTGAAAATATAATGATATTATGGTGCACCGTGGTCGGGCTATAGTATGTTGAACTGCCAACTTGTCCATATAAACAGTAGTAAGAGCCAAAAATATTAAACCAAAACACCACGATTAATCAAACACTTTAAAAATATCCATTTTACTGCGATATTAGACAATTTAGCATCTGGACGCGAAGTTATAGTGGCTGGTATTGTCGATGCAAACTAGTTACGACACATTTTGCTTCCAAACACGCGCAAAAACGTTAATATTTCACGTCCCAATACTAAATTGTCTTAGTAAAATGCCCGTTTAGTACGATAGGACACATGGTACTCAAAACTACTAAGAAAATAATGCGGGAAGTTTGAAATCACACAAGCCAAGTAGGTACAAAGTGCAGTAACCATAACCATAAATGAAATGTCATATCGATCAAAGCTGTGTGGACAAGTGTCCATAGAATCGCTTGTAAAAGACGCGATGGACTATTACCTATGTATAAACACCGGATTAACTGTTTTTCTTGATATTTACCGTTGAGTATATATCAAGAAAACCAGTTATACAGCCACCCTGTATAACCTATTACAGGGTGCCATAATACCCTATTTATCTGGGCTATATCTTTGGAATATATATAGTGATATTTTTTTTATTAATTTATTAAAATTCAAGGTTTTTTTTTCTATTATATTTTGAAATTAATATCGTTTAAGTGGGCGCCGCCATTGTTCTCTTTTTGGGCTCTTTTTATGGTTTTCTTCAGAACTTCGGGCGATATGTTCTCCACTTCTTGAAGGATGTTCTCCTTGAAGGCCGCAAA